>BPLR01014779.1:0-34861 GCA_021605095.1 Caerostris extrusa | reverse complement strand
CGATGCCCCAGATCTTCCAAGAAGAGCATTTAAAGAGTAAATGGTGGACGCGAGGTAAATGCTCCCTCAAAGTGGTCTTCCACACTGCCCGGGACAAAGGCACAGAGTAAATAATGATTCCGTTCGTTTATTTATTTATTTTTTTTATCTGTCGTAAATTACAATACTGCAGTATTAAAAAGCACACCGACCAAAATGATGAGTAAATGCAAAAGTTTGTGTTTGAGTCTAAATGTTTAGTGATTGGTGTCGGAAAATTTTGCCAAGTGCCGCGGTGTAGGCATAGCGGGAAGCACAATCGCCAAGTATCAATTAATTTAAGAAAGTGAATTTTATTATACATAAAGGTGAACAAGTAACACTTTACAAAAACCATACTTTTGGTTTTTACTTATTTATGATTAAATCATGTTGCCAGCAGCCCATCAACTAGCTAACTATGCTTGATTTATATATCAATTTATACACTCCGACATCACGACCAATTATATGCCTTCAGACGAACGAAAATATTTAACGAAAGAGAACATTTGCACTTTAACGAAAGAGAAATATTTGCATGATTTTCAAATACTTTGGCAACAATTGGACTTAATAGTTTTGAGAACTATTTACTTAATAATACCCATTAAAAATATAAGAGACCGAATTACTAGCACTGTACATGGTGTCTCAGGGCTTCGTGTTCGACTGTGGCCTGATGACCAGTTGTCTATCGTTCTGGCCTTTACTACCACAGGCTTCAGGTTCGAATCCTTGTAGTGACAGGATGTTTTATTACTGGTTCGGAATACACGTTAAACTGTAAGTCCTAGTCTAATTAGCCTAAAATGTGCAAAATATGATCGTAGAGTGACAAAACAAATCTTCTGGTTCGAGTCTTGGGGTACCATGGATGCCTGTAGTATTTCGGAATCCACTTTAAACTGCAGTCCCAGTCTAAAATGACTGTAGACATACTCATCCCTTAAAAGAAAACCATCTCTGTTTTGCGTAATCTGTCAGTAGCAGACGGGCACATTCAAACATGGGCTGTGTAGAGCCAAGTGAGTAAAAAGTATTAAAATATAAAGCAAATATTGAATGTAGAATTATTTATTGACAATATATTTAATATTTTTTTAAAGAATCTTTCTTTTTAAAATTCCAATAAAAATAATTGAAATACGAAAATAGAATTTTCACTATGTAGTGCATATACTTGCAGAGAGCTTGTTATACTCTTATATCGGAGAGAAATTTCTGGAATTGATTTCGGAAAAATATATGCATAAATTTTCATCTACTTATCGAAATGCTTATAAATAAAATCAAATAACATTATTGCACTGTATTTTTGGTCTTGACTTTTGAAAAGTTATATATATAACTGAGAATTAACTAGCAGAATTCAAATTCGAATCCATTTTACCATGGTTTTCAAATATATTCATATAAATAAAACTGTTTGGTTTGTCACACTACGATCAGTTTTTCACACTTTGATTGTAAGGGGTGGTACCTACGAGGATTTCGAATCACTATTAAACATGCATGCTACCGCCGGGACTCAACTCGAAACCTGTGGCACCGAGCGCCAGAGCGCTCCCAAACACTCGACCAATCAGGCCCCAGTGAATGTTAATGCCAAATGAATGAATTAAAAATAAAAAGGTGAATGTAAATGTTTTGCCCAGAGCTAGTTAGCCTAGTGGGGCTTTATGGCTGTTGTGGTCAGTGCCACAGGCCTCCTCAGGTGCGAGTCCCGGGTCTCAAAATCTCGTAGTGGTTTAAATCCCCACTTTAACGGCAGTTCCCCGGTCTAATATATTCATGAAACGAGATCACAACCTTTTGAGTCGGAAGAGCCAAAAATGGCAATTTAAAAATTTCAAAGTTTTAAAAAGAGCCACAAAATTTTCTTGCAAAACAATAAATAACAGGTGGCTGAAAAGTTCGTAGGCTGACACATAGATGGCGCTACTAGTATTAAATCCATATGATTTTTAGTTAGCCCCAACCTTCAAAGACGTGTATAAATTTGATGTTGCCCGCAAGACTGATCTATAGCCAATGATAAGGCAGGAAGTAAGTTGAATATCTTCCACCTGCAAATATGTTACATTTGAAAATATTTTAGCTATTCTATTTTGTACTGTTTTAGCGATAGTGGCAAATCTTCGATTTTTTTCAAGATTTCTGGTTTTGTTTTGAAATCACGAAACAGTTCTTCAGATTCGTTAATCGATTCAGAACGACTTTAAAATTTTTTATTTTTATTTTTTATAAAATAATATTTGCGTATGGAACTAAAGAGCCGCAATTTCACATCAAGGGGCCGCATGCGGCTCGCGAGCCGCAGGTTGCCGACCCCTGCCGTAGAGCATTGGGCGTACGGCTGACAACCCTACCGTAAAAAAAAAGAAAAAAAAAATCTTCCAACAGAAATTTGCCAGTAGGCAGACGACGGCCTTGACCCATAATAAGGCTGTTGTGTCAATGATGAGTTTATTAATTTTTACGAAGCGAGTATCAAATATGTTTACAGTGCAAAATTTAAAATCGCCCGACTCAGGACTCCATGTCAACGGGCACCGCTGCTGAGCATTAGGGTCCAGATGTTTGCTGTCTACCCAGTGGGATAAGAAAACAATTAAAATCAGGGTGTGCATTTTCTTAGTTTCACACTGAGCCGCACTAAGAAGGAAAAAATCTCTGTCGACCAAATTTTGGAGAGGGTAGGGAAGGATATTTTCTCTAACACCCAACTTAAATAATTATGAGCTTTGACTGATGTTTTTAAACGAAATAATTAATAAATAATGTACTATCTAAAATATCTACGATAATAAATGCCGTATCACAAAACATTATCTATTCTAACACAGCTTACAACGTTGTTTGAGCAATCTAAGAAAGTTTTAATCACCGAAATATCTAAGAAATAAAAAAAAGTACTATTTAATAGCATAAAACTTAATTTTTTTTGCGTTTTTATGTAATATTTTTACGTACATGATTTTACAAAAAATTTACGTGGTATTAAGTAATTAAAATTCTAGTCTAACTGAAAATTAAGATTTTTAAAAGGTTTATATTGTAATAAATTGTTTTTATTATGAAATTCTATGGAATGATTGTTAATTAAATCAGTTTTAAAGAAATATTTTCAAATATGTAATTTATAGGTAAAGCATTTATTATTATTGCTAAATTTTAAATATTAGACAAATGATCAAGACACTAAATAAAATTACAGCATGATTTAGACTAATTATAAAAAAGTAGAAAAATTGCTATGTTTAGAAAATACTTCTGAAATTTAGATAAAGGAAAAACAAATGCGTTTTTTTTATCATAGTCCAGATTTTACTAATAATTTTTTGAGAGAAAAATTTGATTTATTATTGAGTGTTGGATGGACATTACTTTATTTTTATATTTCTTTCAAATTTTTGAAAGTTGGTTTTTAAACTGTGTAAATATAATTTCAGAGACAATGTAGATAATGCTATATGCTGGCACAGAATTAAGTGACCCATTTAATTTTCACACCCCATTTTACCTCATTTAATTCATTTCACCTTTATATAATTCATTCACCTTTATTTATTTCACCTTTATATAATTCATTCACCTTTAATTCTTTCACCTCATTTAATTCATTTCACCTTTATTTTAATTCATTCAACCTTTATTTCTTTTTCACCTCATTTAATTAATGTCTCTTTCATTTAATTCATTTCCTTTATTATGTCTTATTAAATATTCATATGGTATAGAATATTTAGACTCAGCAATTTTTTTACCAGCAATGTTGCTGTAGGAAACTTTTTAAAAATTTTCTCACGAAATTCCTTTTTTTTTAAAAAATTAAATCCCCATTTAAAAGAGAAAATTAATGTAATGCAGAAGCAAACTTAGAATTAATATTTTTGATAAATTTGAAAAACTGCAGTTAATTACAGGAATGGACATCAGAATTTCCCTACTTTTGAGCTTTTTCCCCAGAGTATATTTCTGTATCTCAATGAAGAGATGTTGATTAGTAGCTCAAGTAGAGAGTAATTGTAATTACGTCTTTGTTTTTTTTGCTTTTCTTTTAATTAGATGGAAATTGACCTAAAAGCCGAAGCAATCACCCAACTGACATCTGTGCCCACCACTATAGTTAGTATGTTAACTGAAGAAAACCGACCACCCCTGGACAACTAGAATCGCCTGCAAATACTCTGGGGGACCAAATTGCTTTCATGGAACTTGGAGGAAGCTACTACCACACAATAAAAGAAGTCAAAGTGTCTACCTCGAATGGTATTCTAGAAATTTAGCTTCATATCGTTGTAAAATTTCCCAAAGCATTCATAATTGATTATAATAACTATTTATAATTAATCTATAGTAGGCATTTGCAAAAACTTTGGCTAAAATAAATTTATTTCATTTTTTAATTAAAGGGGTTTCGTAGATTTTTATTATTTTCTACGTGAAACGCTTTTAAGGTATTGTAACGAGAAACAAGATGGTGGAGACCAAAATTTAAGAACATAGAATTATTCTTAATTGGAACACCGTACTATACTTAATTGAACACAGGACACTGATTCTATAACGGACAACACTGATTCTATAACAAAAAATCAGAAAGCAGCATTAAAACATTCATCCAGGGGCCCTCAAAAACCTAGAGCAACACTTTTAATGACCTTCGTGATAGCAAATAATTATCAATCAAAACTCTCCAGTGATATGGGTAGACACAGTGGACTTGCTGCCTGTGTGCAGATATCGGATAGTGATGCAGTCTTCTCGGTTGTGTATGTGCATATCGAACGATGAAGCAGTCTTCCCAGTTATGTATATTCTTATCGAATGACGACGTACTCTTTTTCCGGTTGGGTATGTGCATATCGGACGATGAGACAGTCTTCCCGTCATGTATGTGCATATCGGACGACGAGGCAGTCTTCACGGTTGGGTATGTACATGCCGGACGACGAGACAATCTTCTTGGTAGGGTATGTGCATATCGGAAGACGAGACAGTTTTCTCCGCCATTGGTTGTCAGGGAGATCTTGAGTGAGGGTGCCGCGTGTTTAACTCACTTTTGTTCATTGGTCCGAACACCACCTTACTGTATTTACAGAACGGCCGATATAACGAGCAATTCGACAGACTGACCAACCAGTCTTTACCATCCCAATGATTTATCACCTCTCAGTCTCAGACAACTGCCGATATTTGCTTCCACAGTAGCATAAGACATATCTATTGATTAAGTGTCCCTGTGCAGGATATAAACAATGACTATAATTCAATTACTTTTACTTCTTCATCAATGGCACAATAGTTCCTGGTGGGCCAAGGCCGTATGCCTAATAGCAGATTCCAAAATATGGGATGTTTTTCTTTTTACGGGCCCTTTTTACCAACCCTAACTCTCTACAATCATATCAGTCAGTGATCCTACGGTTTACAGTGGATCATGAACCATTAAAAGCATCCATGGTCCCGGTCTCCAGACAATGACTTCTACTGGATTTAAATAATGCGCACTTCATACGGCAATTTTAATCATTTTGATATGTGCTTGATATAAACTTTTAGGACAATTTTCATAATGGTCTAATAATTTATTTCCTGGTGCGCTAATTTTTAAGGCAATGAGTGTATCTTAAGAACTACTACTACTTTTCTTTTTTTTTTTTTATTAAAAGTACTTTCTTTAATTTTAATTCTAACAATTTTTCTTCTTCCCTATTTAGGTGACTTCCATACCTCCCTCACTGGTAAGTCTTCCAAAATTATTTCCATTATTTCAACAAGTAAAGCTCTCTAAAGATATTTAAAAAAGAATGTATTTTGCATTAAATAAAATATTTTTTCTCTTTCAGTTGTTCCTCGCCCGAAAAACGAGATAGCCATCTTAATTCTCAAGCGGAACAACTCACCTGCGGCCACAAGCCAGTTGACGAGCTTAGGTATCAAAGACTGGGACATATTCCTTACAGAAAACAGGGAATGTGGATGGAGTGCATAACTGTGATAATCTGAACATGAGATTTGCAACATGGGAACATGATTTGCGAAACTTATTAATTAGAAAATCATCAAATTTGATTTCAATGTACTTAATAATATAATTGTATATGCACTTGAAGCGCTAAACTTTTCCAACTTCAAGTCTCTGTTGAGATTTCCATCTTTTTCCTGATTGCAATTTGCGAGAAATTTGGTGTCCTTTTTCGTGGATGTTTGTTTCACAAAACTTCACAAATTTCATATCCTAATTTTGTTTTATATATTAAAACAGGCCTTTATTATTTCATCAATTTAATTTAGGAATTTACAATTTTCATTTGACCATGCCTTCAAAGGATGCATAAGTGGATTTCCAAGGAAGTAAAAAATGCATTCTCTTTTCTCTTAGACACTTGGGTCATTTTCACTTATTTCAGAAAATACAAGAATGTTCTCATACAATTACTTTACAATAATAGATTTTATGAGTATTTACGATCAAATCATAACCAGGATTTATGGATTATGAATAATAATTTATAAATTAATGGTAAAAACATTTTCAGAAAAAATAATGGTGTGTCCTAAGATTTATTGGTATTCAGATATTCATTATATTATATAATTTCAGATATTCATTTAATATTTTTCTATTTAAGAGTATAAAACCATAAAAATTAAACATAAGTTATACTAGAAATATTGAAAAATACTGAAGAGGGAAGTAAAAAGAAACATCAATGTGACTTTGCTGTATTATCAAATGAATTTCTTCATCTGGAATGCATATGTTCTTGATTTTAATATTTTTATGTCCATCATCAAAACTTTTTACAGAATATTTGATGTTTTGTTTTCCGTTTAAAAAAAAAAAAAGATCTTTCTATGAACCAGTTGAACTATAATGTGCAAAGCCTACTGTTTTTGCAAATTGAACGCATAATTTCAATTTCAAAATATTTTTATTTAATTGATTGATTATTTATAAATAAAAAATAAAATGTGTGAGTTAAAAAACTCGATGAGTTAAAGAAGATGCACCTACATATCAAGATGTATATAAAATTATTTTTTGAGAAGTGGATAGAATTCAGGTAAATGAGAATTCAGAATGAATGAATTCAGATAAAAGAGAATTCAGAATGAATTCAGATAAATAAGAATTCAGAATGAATGAATTCAGATAAATGAGAATTCATAATAATAAGATAAATAAATCTTGAATAAATATTTAAAAAAAAGTACGTGATTTAAATAACCTGTACCAGATGCTCTCATTTTAATTCAATCCTTCTTCACATTTCGAATATTTTGATCATAAATTTATTTTATTATATATATTGTATAATACATTAATGTTGATGCAGACATATTATGTAATATTTCATGAAAAAGAAATATAATGTTGTAATTGTTGAAAATAAAATTGTTATTTTCATTAGAAATTTGTATTTATTTTCTCTTTTTGGATCACAATTTTAAATCAATTTTTCAATGACAATTCAACATAAACAGAAATTTTAGTATTTACTGTTAAATTCTTAGTCTATGCGAAATTGTCTAATTTTGAGAATAAATTTATTTCATTTATATAAAACCCTATGTTATTCTTTCTTTCTGCTTTGGATAATATTTAACATGAATTCTCATTTGCAATGCAATAGCAATAAAATGTAAACATTTTCCATCTTGTATTTAAAAGCATTCTATAATTCTGTATTAGAAAAATATTGTTTTTGATGAGATGATAGGAGCATAGGGTATTGAAACATTCGAAAAATTATTTTATTCATCTTTTTCTAACTTTTTAACGTTGTCACACAAATTAGGAAATCAAGGCTGTTGTTAATAAGCTAATTAACCTGCATGCAGTTTTCGTATCTGGGTTGTGGTCTATTTATTATCTTTTCATTTTATCCTAACAAATGAATTTCAACTTTCTTAGATTGGGACAGGCTAATGATCAGGCAGATTTGCTGGTTAAGAAGGGCACATGGGTAGTCCAACAACCAAATACTTACAACTCTTTTCATTCCATGAAGCTTTGTATCAAAATTCAAATGAGACTGAGATGAGACCACTAACAGTACCACAACTGTTGAAGGACTTGGAAATCATTTTTTACGTCAAAATACCGAAACAATCAAGCGAATCGAACAGTACAAGTGATTTAATGTGCAACTCATGCCAAAGCCGTCTTAATTTCGATTCAAAATGTCATTGTATTCGAATCCCTCTTTCGTTATGCCACTTACAGCGCCATCTATTGATACATTTTGGAACTTTTCTGATGCCATACCGTTTCCTCCTTCGAGTATCTTCAGTTCAAATTTGAACTCATTTTGATGAGTGTTTCTTTTGTTTTATAGCATTTTGAAAGTGGGACTTTAATTATAATCACCCTGTATATATATAAATATAGGATTGATTTGAATTTATAGCAAACACTACATTAAATTTCTTTCTTTTTTTTTATTTTATACATTAAATTTAAAAAGAAAATTTGATTTAGAATGGAATTTTAAAAATATATTTTACGTTTATTATTACAATAATGGATACATTTGTTAACGCCTTTTGTATTATTTTCAAAACAAGTAATTTTTCTTTATCTTGCGCCTAATCACGAATCTTTAAAAATTTTTAATATTAAATATTTTTAACAGAAAAAATCGCATTAATTTTTAATAGACAAGTTATAAATCTGAATCTAAATCTCTGAATAATCTAATTATATCTCTGAATTTTATTACGTCCTGCTTTTTCCATTATATTAAATATGTTGTTTAATTGAAAAATCAATTATTTTATACGTATTACAGTTAAAAAAATAAATGATTCATTTAAAATCTATAAATATCAAAGGGCATATGTGTTTCGATCGAATAATAAAAGTTTCTTTTATGTATACTGTAAGTCATTTTAATATAAAAAAAAAAGTACTGTTTTTATTTTTAAATTAAATTTATAATAACATGTATGCAGCTTTTGAAAAACTTTTACTTGGCATAAAAACAATATGTCATGCATAAGAAGAATCAACAATTTCATATAGGTGAATAATGGATAAATATTCTGAATTTTTAAATATTGCTATTATTTAACAAATCTTATTTTTGAGAATTTTATTATTTTTAAATGCAAAATAATGACAGATTTTCTGTAGAAAAAGAATGTTGTTCATGAAATTCCGCTTAAGCAATAAATCGGAAATAAAAAAAATTTGTTTAAATTCTTAAAGTGGCATTAGAAGACGGATCACAGACTGCAGATAATTTTTAATAGAAATAAAAATTAATTTAAAAATTTGATATTTTACGAGATGATTAAAAGGTGACAAATAAAATATGCATTAGTTGTTAAGAAAAATTCAGGAATTTATTTAATAATTTAAAATAATGTAAAGAATTGGAAAAACATGCATGGTGGTTTATAATTTGCAAATGGCAAAAAATAATAAAATTTGAAATTAATTTAAGGTCAACATAATAAATTGTTATTGCAGAAAGTTTTAATCGTAAGTGTTGAAGATATTTTTTAAAAGTTAAAAAAAAATTTTTTTGTATAAAAATAGTATATCTGTTCACCAACAAATTATTTGTTTTATTAGTTCCTCTAACTGCTAATAGATGACGCCACACTATAAAAATTCCAACTTCTGACGAAACGATTCTATTTTGTAAAAACAAGAATGCAATTTATGCAATTCCACTTAATAAATCCACCAGTAATAAATCGGAAATAAAAAAAATTTGTTTGTTTTTGAAGTCACATTAGAAGACGGATCACAGGCAACAGAAAATTTTTTTATTAGAAATAAAATTAATTTAAAATTTGATATTTTACAAGATGATTAAAAGATGACAAATAAAATAAATATTAATAGTTAAAGAATAATAATTATTTTTATTTTCATAATAATGTAAAAAATACTGTAAATAATTTAAAATAATATGAAGTGGAAAAATATGCATGGTAGTTTATAATTTATAAATGGCAAATAATAATAAAATTTAAATTTAATTTAAGGTCAATAAAATTATAAAAAATTGTTGTTGCAGAAAATTTTAACTATAATAAATTTTTGAAAAGTATTTTATTTTTTTCCCTTATAAAAATAGTATATCTATTCACCAACGAAATATTTTGTTTTATTAGTTCCTCTTGAGTGATAATAGATTGCGCCACGCTATAAAATTTCTTCGGACGAAACGAGCATTAAAATAATTCGAACCGCCCATCACTAATAGCTATACACATCACTATAGTTAAATCACTAATATTTCTCACTTTAACCGCTGAATTTAATAATCCTTAATTCTTAAATGTATGGTTACTTTACATACGTGAATTCTATACCACCAAGAACATTTATTTGAATTGTAAAATAAAATATATTTATCGAAAGACCTACCAAAAGAATTCTTACATTTTTGTGCTATATTTTTTTGCATCCAACAATTGCACAATTTTTTTTTTTTCATCTATAGAAAATTAAATTTTGTTACTCAATATACTGATTAAAATAATTACATTTTTTTTATTTTATTTCCAATGGCAAGGCAAGTACAAGAAGAATAAAAAATAGTAATAATAACAAAAATAACAAGGGAAAAAAATACAAAAGAATAAACGCCCAAAAATGCAAAGATGACCGAAGTCATTTGCCTTAAGAGTTCTCACGCACGCCAGTAAAGCGCTGTCTCCGAGTCGCCGTCAAGTACCGCACATCGTTGGAGGTGGTCTCTGTTCATTGGGTCTGTTCAACCACATAGGGGGCAGCCAGGATTCGAAAAGATTTTAATGCGATGGAGATGTTCTGCTAGACAGTCATGGCCAGTCAGAAGTCGGAACTGGGTGACACCATGCCGTCGCGGATTGCTGGGTATTGCTAAAAGATCTTCAGCTCTCCAACGATTTTACTTAATCCCATCTTGAATTTGTAACTTGTGGTTTTGAGTCATTATTTGTTTGATATAAAGTTTTATAGAATGGAGTGACAGTGACGAGGATCTCATTTGAAGTAGTTTATAATTAAATTAATGCATTTTGATTTATTTTCTTTATTTAAAATTTTTATATTAAAAGAGACACAACTTTTGAAACAAGATTGGCTGTTAGAAATTTTTAATCACAATTACCTTTATTGGAACGGAATTATTTAAATAATAATCAAATTGTAAATAAATAATTCAAAAACCAATAGACTTATGTGAAATAATTAATTCTAACTTTCAGTCAGTATTCCTTTCCCTAAAGACCACCAACTCTCTCTGGTGCAATAGAATTTTGGGATAATTAGATTGGAACCAACAGTTTTTAACAAAAGGAGAGATCCTCTTTAGTAACTTCTATTAATTTTAGAAATCAAATTTCAGTTGTACCTAACAGGGTTTAGAATAGAACTTATGCATTCTACTTGGGTGAAGGAGTCACCCTTTTCTTTCCTAACAAGAGTTTCTTTATTATGTACAACACATTTTTTAGACCTAATTTTCTGTATATCTATCCTACCTCCAGAACTGCAATTAAAAATTAAATTTGCTCCAGGGTATACATTCAATGCGAGTAATAATACAATTTCATCTCACCTTATTATCAATACCTTATTACAATTTCATCTCACCTTATCATCTCACCTTATCATCTCACCTTATCACTTTCATTATACTTATACAACTAAAAACACATACGGTTACTAAGTTTGTTTTAAAGCTTTAATCCGGAACAGATTAAGTATTAATACAATAAATTTATACATATACAGAAACATATTTACTTTATAAAAAATGTGGTGCATTTACTATTTACATCTAGACATCTAGACGTCCTAGAACCCATGGGGTCTCATGGAAGGAGGGTCGGCTTCTGTTGTGATGGAAGACCCGTAGGTAGAAGTCTGACTTGGCAAAGCTAAATTTCTCTACAATGACAATACACGCCCATGATTAAAAAAAACACCCCAAAACTACGATCAGAATGAAACTCTCCCTTTTTTCTTATTTTGCTATGGTTTCCTCTTGCCTATGTACCTATTCCTATGCATCCAGGAAGATACAGGAAATATCGCCTACAAATATGGAGAAATTCCTTAAAATTTCTGCGACTAAAAATAGTGGGGTCCAGAGACCCCGTCTGTCTGTCTGTGTCTAATCCTCAGTGCCCTGCAGTGCGGGACAGAATATGTTTTTTTCTTTCTACGGAATAAGGTTTTCAGCCCCACTTCCAACACACTACAGTCACATTAGACCGGGACCTACGGTTTTAAAGTAGAATTCTTACCACAAACATCCATGGCACCAAATACCAGAGAGCTAGGAGTCGAATAATCGTCTGTGTGTCTAATGCTGAATGTCCTTGTAAAGCAGGAGGACATCTCATGAGTAATCTATTCATGGTTGGAGGGAAAGCGGAAGCTTCGGTTGTGATGGAGGTAGTTTCATTTTGATCAATGCAATTGAATATTTCTTTACTATTTTATCTTATTAGAATAAAAATAATTCTTTAGGGAAATTGATAGTACGGAGCTGTACTCAATATTCCATAGTTAATCAGTAATAATGTCGACCAATATTGATAATTTTTCGTAAGTGGCTTTTAAAGCTAAATTAATATTTCTTAAACTAAGCAAATATGATTACGGAAGTCCATTGCATAACAAGATTGAAAACGGGAATCCCACTACTATCCCCTAGAATAACATATAAGAACATATGCTGAAAGAACATATGCAAAAACAGGAAATTTAAATGAAAGATTCTACAAGCTGGGGATACTACTATGTGCAAAAAGTAAGACCAATTTTCAATTTAAAATTCCCGGGGCTTATGGAATTTCAATTTTTCTTTTCTTTTTTAGGTTTCTGGCACAGTCCTTGACATCTGTGTGAAATTTCACGTCAAAATATTCATTAGTGTTTGAGTTACGCTTGGCTTTGTGAGACGCTAAAACTGATTCCGGCAATTTTTGAAATGTCTGAATTAATTGCGCAAAAAACTTGCATTAAATTTTGTTTGCGGAAAAGTATAGAATATTGCAGAAGGCATGCGGTGAGCATTCCTATATCGGAAAGAAATGTTTACAAGTGTAATAAACAAAAGAAGGTAGGCAAGAAATGTTCAAATAAGGCAGAGAACGCCTTGAAGACGAAGAGCCCTCTGGTCGACCATCAACCTCAACCAATGGAGCTCACGTCCTAAAAAATAAAGATTTGGTGCTTGCAAACCGTTGATTTACAATTAGAGACCTTGCTAATGATGTTGGAATTTCAAAAGGATCGGCAAATTCCATTTTCGGCCTCAAACGCGTCAAATCTCGATTGGTACCGAAAACACTGAATGCGCCAGCTCACACTGCATTGATTCTTCGTGACTTTTTCGCCGAAAAATAAACCTACATAGTTCCACAGCCACCACATTCCCACCGTGCGACTTCTGGCTATTCCCTAAATTCAAAAGACAACTCCGGGAAACCATTTTGAGTCGACTGAATCGTTTCAACGTGAATCGCCGCGCGCTTTGAAGGCCATCCTTGCCGATGACTTTTTAGCATGTATTGAGGATTGGAAAAACTTTGGCATAAGTGCATTGTGTCTGGAGGGAAATAAATTTGGAAGAATAAATAAAGAGTTTTTGAAGAAAAAGTCTTACTTTTTGGGCACAATAGTATGTAATAAAATCTAACGAAAATCTACGTTGTGTCCGGAGGGATTACTTTGAAGGCGATGAAATAAATTTGGAAGAATAAATAAAAATTTAAAAAAAAAATTATTAGTCTTTCTTTTGGGCTTAATAGTATGCACATGATTAGAACTGAACAATAACCTATTGATTGGTTTTTACTGCTATTCTTCGGCATTTAGTAAATATAACTGACTCTTTCTTTTCTTTAAGTAAATCGTTGATTAATATATCACTTAAATAGAATGAATCATTTCCTTAAATAAATTATAACTTTAAACTGCTAATCCAAATTCTTTCAGTCTTAATTTTAACATTTTTTTTTAAATTAAATTTTTTATCATAAGTTTCTGAAACGAAAAATGATTTTATTCTAATTATCTTGTTCAAAGATTTTTAAAAAAGGAAATAATTTTATTTTATATAATAAGTATAGTTGCCGCTATCTTTTGAAAAAACAATTACGACATAATACTTTGTTTTTACTCTAATTAGATATTGAATATACTTTATTCCTTCATTAAAAATGAAATAAAGAATTTTTAAAATTATTCTGGCGTATAAAATCAATTGCTATTGAAGTTAAAAAAAAAAAAAAAAAAAATAAAAAAAAAAAAATTTAAATGAAATATGTAACAAAATAATTAGTTAATTTTAGTACGACTATAAATATATACGTGAAATATAAATAAGCTGTTTATATCTAAAGGGTCATTCACAACTTAGTGTCGAAAATGAATTACCTTCGACCAAATCACACTAGACACCAGAAATTACTTTGGTCCAGTTAGTTCTAGTTACTCTCAATAGATGGCGGTGCAGTTTGTATTCATATAAAGCACCACGGAGCATCAAAATAAAAATTTGATAGATAACTAAAATGGTTGGCTTTCTATAGAAATTCAGTAAAAATTTTAAATTGAATATGAACTGCGATGTTTATATAATATTATATATATACATATATATATATTGTTTTAACAATTAAGCAATTCTTAATGTAAGATTCTTAAATTAATATCTTATAAGAATAAACAGTTTTTCTTTATTCATTTCAATTTTTATAGTATTATTAATAATAATAATAATGAAAAATTTAGTTAAAATTTCTGATGATAGTTGGCATCCTTTTTTCTCTGGATTTTACTATTATTGTTTTTCTGTCATTATCATAAGTAATTAATAAAAGACTTTTGATTTTTAAGTATTAAATTCGAATTTTTTTTTTTATTTCTGGAACCCCCTTCCCCCCTCCTCTTGTATTATTGTTTTGTTGTGTGTTGTGTACTCTTGTATTGCTGTTTTTAAATTTCCAAAATTCTTTTAATGTATTTTATGCCTTTTATAATGTATTTTATGTCAATATTGAATATAACTTATACAATTTGCAATACAGTTTATACAATTTTTTTAAAATTTAATACTTAATTCAATTATTATTGAATTAAGTATTAAATTGATTTATTTTTATTTCTGAAAAAAAAAAAAAAAAAAAAAAAAAATTTCTGGAACTCCTGTAGTGCTGTTTTGTCGTGTATTGTGCATTGCAATTGTGTGTTATGTACTCGTGTATTGCTGTTTTTAAAATTTCTAAAATTCTCTTAATGTATTTTATTCGTGATCAATATTGAATATAACTCGTAATATACAAATTGCTTGTAATTATATCAATTTCAATGTAAATGTCTTCAATGAAAAATTACTTAAATGAAGTTTATCATATACCTGTTTTTCTATATTAAGTGATCGATTCAATTTTCATACTATTAATAATAATAATAATGAAAACTTTAGTTACAATTTCTGATGATGCATTATTTTACTATCATTGTTTTTTATTTCATCATGATAAGTAAATAATAAAAGGCGGTTGAATAATAAGTAGTAAATTCGAATTTGTTTTTATTTCTGAAAAAAAAAAAACCCCTCTTGCACTGCTGTTTTGTCGTGCGTTGTATATTGTAATCGTGTGCTGTGTATGTATACAATTTGCAAAATTGCTTTTAAATTTCAAAATTCTTTTAATGTATTTTTATGCCTGATCAATGTTGAATATAATTTGTAATATACAATTTGCTTTGTCGTATCAATTTCGATGTCAATGTAAATCTTCAATGAAAAATTAAAGTTTATCACAGGCATATTTTTTATGATTCTGATTATTTACTTTCGGCTACCATTAATAAGTTTTATCTAGTGTTCGATGATTGAAAAGAAAATTCAGCTGCGCAAGGGATGGCAATGGACATCCAGCTTCAAAGTTCCTGTGCAAAAGGATTTAAGACAACCTCCTCTTAATCAGTAGATAAAATCACAATTAATGTAACTGCACAATTAGTATTAAATAGAAAATTACTTAAATGAGTAGTTATAGACTATTTATTGCAGAAATATTTAGGAAGCCTAATATTTTTAAGGGTGGAGTCTATGTTATCAAGCCGAAAAACGCCCATGGGATTTCTGGAATCTGGATTTATTTTGTGGTATCTATCGGGGCAGGATGAGATTAGAAAGACTTGTAGACTTTAAAAATTCAAATGCAGTGATCCCGCTTTAATGTGGATTCGCCGGTAATTGCAGTAGAAAGATGCTCCCTTCCCAATGAAAAAATGTTAAAAAATATTTATTATTCTTAAAATAATTTTAATTTATATTTAAGTATTTACAATTTAAAAAAAAAATATATACGAATTTTTAAAAATATATATAAAAAAAATATTTTTATATACGAATTTAAAAAAAAAAAAATGAATCGAATAAATATTATAATATATTTATCATCATCAGTGGCGCAACATCCCGATGGTAGGCCAAGGCTACTCAACCTAATAGCAGATTCCGAGTCAGGAGATGTTTTCTTTTTAATGTGTAGAATTGTCAGCCCTACGCTCTAAAGTCATATTAAACCGGGATCTATGGATTAAAGTGGATTCGAACCACTATAAACATCCATGGCAAAGCCGGGACTCGAACCCGAAATATGGGGCATTGAACGCCAGAACACTATTCATTCGATCCCTGATGATTGAAAGTCAAAATTGTAACGTGACAATGAATTTTTAAATTTTGCAGATTTCGGAATAAATGATGAAAACTATTTTCAAGATTTCAGAATCTGTTACTATCCAACCATGTTTAGTGTAAATGGTTCAAGTTAACAGTAGTAATGCAAGTTAAGAAATTTTTTTTGATTTCTTGGACTATTTGTTTCTCATTCTGTTATTTGCATATTTTATGTATATGTTTCTTTTATCTACTTCACAGTTTTTCCGTTAATTTTTTTTATGTTTGTGTATTTTTGATGTTTGTGATTTTCATTTTCATCGTTGCAGTTAATAAGCATTTTGAATCTTAAAAATAAAAAAAATCAATTTTCAACTTCAAAAAAAATTTCTTTCAATTTCAAAAATTCAATTTTCAATCTCTTTTTTCTGTGTTTGGTAATTTTTTTATTGGATTAATTAGGAAGTACATGAAATATTAATATCTCGATTGCTATTATGACTCTTTTATAAACTGAATGTATTTTTTTATAGACTCCTGTTCAATATATATTGATTTTTTTCTTTTCTGTAGTTTTTTTTTCAGAAAATATTTTAATATGTATGGTTCATTTATACATAATATTATATAAAAATAGTCAATCAAAGCAGTAAAAATTTATTACTAGGGCCCAATTTAACTTGAATATATTTTATATTTTAATTGCATTAAAAAAATTATTTAGTACAAATTCGTTTTAAATACTATAGTACAAGATGAAAGAATAAATATTTCTCATAAATTGTTTTTGTATAAAAATGTTCTCAAGTTCAGTATAAATACTTTAACTGCTTATTTACAATTTTTTGTATTCGGTTGGGTATTTACGAACTTAAAATAATTTTAATAATTTCTGTGCAGATTTCACTAATTTCTTAGCTAATTTCGATTCTATATTGTTCCATTCTTCTTGTATTAAAATCATTATCTTCTGCTCTGAGGAAATACTATGTTTTATAATTGTACTACTAAGATTTTGCTAAATATGCTTTGTTGGTTCAAAAGTTTACTAAGGAACATTTTAACTACTTTGAAAAGCAACCTAATTAAATATTAAAAATTATATGTTTAGGATCTTTATCTTAGTAGATAGAACATGCACATTTAGTAGACTGAGTTTCAAAATATTAAAATACTTATAATAACCTAAGTTGTCATCAATAAATTAAACCTTACCTATTCAGAGAGGGTGATACACAGGCTTCAAGTTCAATCCTGGCTGTGGCATGGATGTCATGACGGCACGGAATGGTGGCATGGTGGCACGGAATCCACGTTAAATTGTAGGTCCTGGTCTAATTAGCCCAAAGTGTGCACAAAATGACCGTAGAGCGACAAACACAAACCAAACTGAGGATGATATGTATATTCACATACAGTGGGTACAAAAAGTATTTGCACACATACAGTTTTTGTTTTACAATTCATAAAAAAAAATGCATTAAAAAGTAATGCACCCAAAAAAAACTTTCACAGCGAATTAAGTGAAAAATTATAAGAGAGGCTTC
Source organism: Caerostris extrusa (assembly GCA_021605095.1). Classification (NCBI taxonomy): domain Eukaryota; kingdom Metazoa; phylum Arthropoda; class Arachnida; order Araneae; family Araneidae; genus Caerostris; species Caerostris extrusa. Next base: position 16,632 of record BPLR01014779.1, on the reverse strand, counting down.
AAAAAAATCCATTTGTTAGTGAGATAACATTAGCCAATGATGCCGCTTCAACATCTGGAGTTCAAATTAGTGCCTAAAGTATTCGAAATGTCCTGCGACGCACAAATTTATGGATCTCCAAGGAAAAAAACCTTTATAAATGAACGAAATAGACTGAAGAGATTCGATATCGCTGAGAAATATCAATAAGCTAATTGATTTCTGGAAAAATGTCATATTCTCCGACTAGAGTAAGTTCAATATCTTTAAATCAGATGGCAGCAAATTAGTTTGGAGAAAAACCTTGCACTGCTTTCCATACTAAAAATGTATTACCTACAGTTAAACATGGAGGAGGCTCTGTTATGGTTTGGGAGTGCATGGCTAGCAAAGGAGTTAGTAATTTGTGTTTCATTGATGGGAATATGACAGCTCGAACCTATATTGATGTGTTGCGAGATAACTTGCCACAAAGTGCAATAAAATTGCATCAGTAATTCGTACTATTTTCAGCAAGACAATGATCCCAAGCACACTGCCGGTATAACACGAATGTGGTTGCTTTATAATGTACCCAGAAGACTTCCTACTCCACCACAATCACCAGACTTAAATCCTTTGGAAAATTTGTGGAATTCTTTGGAGAAGATTTCAAGCAAATCTGCACTTAAACAAGCTCTTATTGAAGAGTGGTCAAATATTGACCTACTGTTACAGAAAATTTAATTAAATCAATGCCAGCAAGATTACAAGCAGTAATAGATGCTAATGGAATGCATACTAAATATTAGTTATTTGAAATTTTCTTATATATTATATTTCTTTTGTATTCATGCGGGTGTGCAAATACTTTTTGACACGAGATATTTTAATTTTGTTGCAAAAAAATTGTTATTTATATTATTGTATTTTCCTGTTTAATTTAGGTGATTAAACTTATTCTACTTTAGCAATACCAATTTTTGTATTTCTTAATGCTTAATTTTATGATTTGCAAGCAAAAATGTAAGTGTGCAAATACTTTTTGTACCCACTGTATAACCACTCCTCCGTCATGTAGTTCCTTGATGGTCAATTGGCTGGCAGCTCTGGCTTTTAGAACCACATGCTTCAGGTTCTAATTCCCTCATGAATCGAACCTGAAGCATGTGGTTCAAAAAGCCAGAGCGCCAGCCAACTGACCATCAAGGAACTACCGTGATGGAGGATGGAGAGCGGGACGTGGATATTTGTGTGAGTGGTTCCGGAATCCCCGTTAAACTGTAATTCCCGGTCTATATTAGCCGGTGTATATATATGAAAGTGTGCACAAAAATGACTGTAGTGTGTCAAACCAAACTTCCAGCATGTTTGATGTTTAGAAGTAATTCTCTTTTGAAATTCTTCTTTCGATTTATTATGTGCTCACAGCTAAGAATATAATAAATTTGTTTTTCTGCATTTAAACATATTCCAAAATATTCTTTGAATTCCGTTTAAATTCTGCAATCGATAATTTTTGATATGCTTTTATTTTTTGAACAACGATTCGTTTCATTCCATGAGACTGTTCCCTTCAATTTCAGTTTTATCAGTCTACCTAATCGTGATTTACAGCTTATTCTTTGATGAAATTTTATGATAAAAAAAATAAATCCACTTACATTAATTGTTTGAGCCTGATAGCCGAGTGACATAGCGCTCTAGCGCTCGGTGCTACAGGATTCGGGCTCGAAACCTAGCGACGCGATTGATGTTTGTAGGGGTTCGGAATCCACTTTTAAACCGTTTGTCCGGTCTCATATAACTGTTGGACGTAAAGCTGACAACCCAACCCTGTAAAAAAAAGACAACTTCTCTTATTTTGAAATCTGCTAGTATTCTGACGAGGGCCGGCGGTGACATGGGGGGTTTTTTTATGATTCGGAATCCACTTCAAACCGTATATCCCGGTCTAATAGGATCGTAGAGTGTCGCGGGGGTAGTATTACTCGCGTCCGTCGCATATCTTCTGGCTACATGTGCCCCCTGGGTAGTGCTGAATGAGTAACAGCGGTGCAGCCCTTGCTTATGGATATTAACTATCTGTATTGCAGCTGTATTAGAAAAAAATAATTATATAGAAAAACTGAATATTCTAAACAGTTGATTTTATTTAATATGACAAGCAATGCCTTAAAAATCTTTTTTAATTAAAATAGAATACTAATGTGAAACAAATAATTTTGATGCGCATCTAAAAAGCATGCGAAAACTTTTTTAGGATATATTTACGGTTAGAAATATATTTTTATATTTTTCAAAATATAGAAAATACAACATTTTTAATGAATCGTAATTCATTAATAGGAATCAATTCTTTTCATAAGAAAAGATATATTGAAAGACGTATTGAATTCATCTTAATTCTTTTCGTATTGCAATCATCTGAAGTTTTAAATTATTTTTATTTCTTTTCTTGACATTATAACGAAAATTACATGTACACGAAATTACATGTACAAACACATGCACAATTATTACAAAACTATTGAGACACCGTATTTCTTTCAAATACCTAAAAAAAGGTATAATTTTTTTTTAATATTTGTAAGAAACAATCGATACATTTTAAAAAAATCGAAACGAGCCTCGCGAAATGATGCAATGAAATTTTATTCGAAATTAAAATAAATTTCAGTAAGGATATATTTTATACGAATCTAATTTTATCAAAAAAAGAAAAGAAAAAAGTTTTGGAAAACACTTCTACACGTCCTAATAACGATCCCGAACTTAACCCGGCGATTACAGCCGTTGATGAATACTTCATTATTCCATCCTACGCCCATCTTATCCGAAATTCCGTCACACAGCTTGGAGATAAGAGCATAGTTTAATACGAGGTCCCAAATCTCTTTTAATCTGGGGGGCTCGGCGGATAGCGCCTCGGTAATTATTTCTCCCCCTATTGTGGAGGGATCTATTAGCATTGGTGGCAGCACGCACGCCTTAAGCTACAAGGTACACAAAACTTGGAATTCTTTAACGTTCCATTCCAGTCTTGTTTTGACAAGAACAACAAAGGGAATGAAGATTAGGGCGCGTGGAATTTCGAAGCACCAAAGATCCCCAATCCATTATCGCAGCATCGCCTGTAGCCTAGGGGTTTCAATTATTATTAAAAGGCTTAATCCATCCATACTTCCAACTACATACATCGCGGGGCGATATGTTTAAGAGACCTTCTTAATCGTCGGGGTGGTTTTGTTGTGAAATTGTTGTTGTCTACTGTTTTGTTGTTGTCCTTCGATACAATAATTTTTCTTCTGATCCTTTAGAGGTCAAAGTATGTTTTTGACAGATGTGTACTTTAAAGGAAGGATTTCTTCTTTTTTACAAATAGTTTCGGCATAAAAGCTTTTGGAGATTTTTTTTTTTTTGTTGTGTCATTTACATGATAAAATTTTAATAAATGCAAGCATTCATTTGATGTTGCAATAGATTGATTCTTGAATTAACTTATCACAGAATAATTAAAAATAAATTATAATAATTTTGTAAATAATTTAACACTTATCTCATTTCCTAGAGTTCAAATATATATTTTATTGTTGTTCTAATGCAACTGGCTATACAGAGACAGTTAATCTTTATGCCATAAGCAAGGGTTGCACCGTTATTACTCATTCAGCACGACCCAGGGGGCACGTACAGCTTGAAGATATGCTACGGATGCGAGGTCACGCAGGTTTCGGGTTCAAGTCCTGGCGGTGACATGTTTGTAGTGGTTCGGAATCCATTTTAAGCAGTAGGTCTTGGTCTCATATGACTGTAGATCGTCACAGAACCCAGTCAGACTTCTCCCCACATCATTCCCAAACTGTAGAGGAGCCACTCAGCTCTAAGCACAGTGATGTGGTGTGGTGTTGTAGTAGTAGTCATCCGAATAACGAGGCGAGATGCTGAACATCACAAACACCATCGAATATCCTTGTTTTTTGAAACCATGTCTACACCAAAGCCGCCAGAGTATTTAAAAAGCACGATAGATATTTAAAACGCACATTTTTTAATTTAAAAGCTGTGTAATTTTTTAATTTACAGTTGAAAAATAATAATAAATATTATATTACAATTAAATAATCTAACTAATAAATAACAAATTTTTAGTTTTAATTTAAAAGTGAAGGACAAATTCAAAGATTGTTCGATTTTTCTTAGAATTCAGTCTGATTTCTTAAATAGACTTTATAAACGGCAAATAAAAAATGCTAAGACAGACTAATGAATATATTAAATTAAGATATTATGAGAAATTGAATTTATGATTTTATTATTATAAAAATTTTATTTTTGCATATATTACTTCACGTGGGGAAAAGAGCTAAAAATTAAATTAAATGCTAACTGAGGCTTTAGCAAAATTCATTGCGGATAAGAGGATGTAAAAACTTCAGTAAAGAAGTTTAAAATTTTAGTCATTAAACAGTTTTATAATTTATTAATCGATAGTTTATTTAATTTCTTTTCAGTTTTAACGTATTATTCTCTCCATTTATCAAAATTGTGTGCACTCTAATGTATTGATTTTTTTTAATGGTACCGGAAAGGCTTATGGATTCACATATTTATTTTTGTAATTTTTAGATAAAGTGACAAAGATAAATTACATTTTAAATGCATGTTGAAAGGTTTAGATTTAATAATTCAGTAAAGATAACAACGGAACTTGAAAGGATAAAAATTATGTTGTGGTTAAATACAGGGTGTTGTAAAAGTTATAGAGGAAATTTTAAGCAATGGTAGAACTCGTTGAATAAACATTTTCTCATCTGAAAGTGAAACTTTAAGTCGCTTATATAGGATACATTCTTGAGAGCCAATAATAATCTCCTTTTCGCCGGACCTGCAATTCTAATCAAAATTTTTAAATCCATTCAGATCATTTATAAAGACTGAAAAAGAATGATAAGACAGAGATGAACACGATAAGTTTGTGAGTTTAGTTACAATTTTATCGTGTACAGTTTTATAGACATCTCCTTAGACCAGGAAAGTCCTTTCGCTGGTATAAAGGTTTCCTTTGGTTTGATTTGTAGCTCTACGGTCATTTTGTGAAAACTTTATGCTAATTAGACTGGGACCTACACTTTAACATGGTTTCAGAACCACTTACAAAAAAATCCATGCCATCGTCAGGATTCGGAAATGAATCCTTTGATACCAAAGGTCAGAGCGCTAGCCAATTGGCCATCAGGCCACCTAGTATAAAAGACAAGAGGAGGGCGCGAAACACTCAGATGAGAAGGCTGTTTAATTTCAAATTGTAGTGATAAAGCGTCAGTGCAGTGCATCAAGCCCTAGCATTCTAATCAACATTTTTAAATCTATGCAGATAATTTATAAACACTGGAAAGAAGGATAAGAAGGGGATAAATATGATAAATCTGTAAGTTTAATTACAGTTTTATCGTGTATAGCGTAAAAGACGGGGTCTAAAAAGAGAAGGAGAGGAGGGTGCGAATCTCTCAGATGTCAGGAGTGTTCATTTCCAATTGTAGTGGTAAAGCCTACACTCAAGAGCCAAAACATTATGACCACCTGTCAATAACGAGTTGGCCCACCTTTGGCGCGCAACACAGCTTCCTCCCGCCTTGGCATGAATGCCACAAGTCCTTGGTAGATGACAGATTGTACCAGATGTTTAAGCAACTGTCACGCAAATCCGAGATATTACGATTTGATGGTCTTTGAACTCTGAGCTGCCGTCCCAGGACACCCCAAATGTGTTCTATCGGATTGGATCCGGTGAGTTAGGCGGCCAGGACATTAACTGGAATTCAGCATCCTGTTCCTGGAACCACTCCAACACAATTTTAGCCTTGTGAAAAGGGGCATTGTCCTGTTGGAGCATTCCATTTCCAGCTGGAAAAACAGAGGCCATGTAAGGGTGCAACTGGTCCGCAATGATGTTCAGATACCCTGTAGCATTCATGGTCTGCTCTACCACAACCACGAGTCCCAGAGACGCCCAAGAGAACGTCCCCAAAGCATAATACCGCCATCACCGATCTGTGTATGACCTACTGTACATTGAGGGAACAACTGTTCACCTGGAAGACGGTGTATCCTGACACGGCCATCGGCGTGATGAATGACAAACCGTGATTCATCTGACCAGGCAACTCTCTCCCACTGATAAATGAACCAGTCACGATGTTCCCGGGTCCAGCGCAGGCGCAGTTGGTGATGACGCTTGGTCAGCAAAGGCACACGAGTGGGACGTTTGCTGCGTAGCCCCATATCCAACAGTGTCCGCTGAACAGTGTGCTCCGATACTATTCTACTTGGCCCTGCATTGTATTGGGCTGTCAGCTGAGCCACTGTCTGGCTCCGGTTTTGCTTCACCATGCGAGACAGTCTCCGACGACCTTTTCTTTAATAGCGTGTGGACGTCCAACACCATGTTGCCAATACTGGTTTCACCGTCATTCATCCACTTTGCAAAAGTACTAACAACTGTAGATCTCAAACAACCCACGAGTCGTGCAGTTTCGGAAATACTTGTTGCGAACCATTACAATCTTCCTCTATCAAAGTCGCTTAGATCCGCAGCTTTTCCCATCACACACAGAAGTAAGTGAAAGAATGATTCCTCAGACTCTCCAGCAGCAGTTAAATACCACTTCCACCTGATCACGCGTGCCTTCCACGTCATCCAGGCGAGTTCATTGCAAAATGTAGGGGTGGTCATAATGCTTTGGCTCTTGAGTGTATGTGCACTATATCAGGCCATAAGACCTGGCATTCTAAGCAACATTTTTAATCTATGCAGATCACTAATAAATACTGAAAAGAATGATAAGACTTGGATGAACACGAGAAATCTATAAGTTTAAGTACAGTTTTATCGTGTGCAGTTATCTCCTTTAGACCAGCAAAATCTTTTAGGTGATCTAAAGGAAAAGGACAGAAGGGTGCGAACCTCTCAGATGCCAGGGGAGTATATTTCAAATTGTAGCGGTAAAGCGTCGGTGTAGGGCATCAGGCCCTAGGAGGTTTAGTATGTCGCTCTACGGTCATTTTGTGCACACTTTTCGTCTAATTAGACCGGGATCTACAGTTTAACGTGGAATCCAAACCACTCAAACATCCATGCCATAGCCAGGATTCTAACCTGACGCCTGTGGTACCAATGGCCAGAGCGTTAGTCAATTGGCCATCAGGCCACGGCCATAGGAGGACAGGAGGGGGCGAACCTCTATTAATTTCAGACAGGATGTTCATTTCAGACTGGGATGAATGATAAGACTGGTTGACTGATAAATCTGTAAGTTTAGTTGCAGTTTTATCGTGTACAGTTCAAACAGTTATCTCTTTTAGACCGGGAAAGTCTTTAAGCTGGTCTAAAGAAGAAAGAGAGGAGGGTGCGAACCTCTCAGATGCTCTGTTCATTTCAAATTGTAGTGGTAAAGCATTGGTGCTTGCAGAGCAATGCTGATCTCCCAGAGTAGATCTCCCATTTTAGTAGAGAACAAGTTAAGTATAATACTTTGAATCTTTTTTACTTGAACAAATAAGATTCTGAATGAAAATGCATGGGGGAAAACGCTGCTGGTTTTTTTAGTGTTCCTGAATGTTTTTTGAAAATGATTTACAGTGATATACAGTTCTTGAAAATGATTTATAGTGATATACAGTTCCTGAAAATGACTTACAGTACTTCACAGTTCTTGAAAATGATTTACAGTGATTTACAGTTTTGAAAACTGATTTACAATCGCAGTGATGTACTTACATCAACTAGAAAAAAAGATACATCACTACATTTTTAGAGTTTTTTTCCAATGAATGTATTTGAACTGTCATTAATAATAAGGAATAAAACCAAGATTTTTTGGAAAGGAAAGGTTTACTGGATCTTTTATATTAACCCATATTATTCAACTTAAAATAAAAAAGAAGAAAACATCTACTTTTAAATATTAAGTTTAGCGTCAGCGAATAAGAGTTTCACCAGGAGAAATGAAACAAATTCACTGCAAAGCGAACATCAAAAACAAGAATCTGAGCAACCCACTCCAAAAACTCACTTTCTTCAATTTTTTCTTTTTTTTTTTAACGATTAAATCTGTATACATTGTAAAAAAAAGGTCTGAATAGTAATAAAAAAGGTCTGAAACTTAATGTTCCCTCTCTCCTAAAGAACTTTTATCGCTGCATGCACCCCCAATTCCCGTAAGGGGCTTGCCCCGAATAGGGCTCTCAAGAGAATCGGCTGAATGCGTCTGCAGTGCCCCCTGGAGGAATCAGGAAGCAATTTCTATCACCATGTCATTTTTGCGCGATCGTTTTCCACTCGGTGTTTTTTCGGGAGGAAATGCATGGGAAAGATTTGTTTTACTTTGCTGTGGTGTTCGATTTTCCATGTTAAATCTGCAGTAGGCGTGCACATTGAAGAATGTGTGGGTTCTGGTGTAATGCGTTTGAAATTCGGGTAAGCATTCTCACATGGATAAAAGACTATTATTGAAGGCGAATAGAAGAATTAAATATAAGAAATGAATGAGTAAAATTAATCTGAAGTTTGCAATTATTCCTGGCATATAAGACACTTTCATTTATTTCTCAATGGGACTTTTTAAAAATGTTTACTTTAATGAAATAAGAAAAATATGTATGACGTTATATATATATTCATACATACATACATACATACATACATACATACATACATACATATATATATATATATATATATATATATATATATATATACATAGATAGAGAGAGGTAGGAATAATATGGAGTATGTCGCTAGATAGTTTTGATTTGGATCCTGTCATTTGGCTGTTATCATAGATGATATAGTTCTAAGGGTATGTATTCATTGAACAATCGCTACTTTCAGGATTTTTTTGTCTGGATTTTTATGAATATTTTTTTATTTCCTATATGACTTGTTTATCAACTCTTTTCATTTATATATGTGTAGAATTTTCTATTTTTTTCATCCACTGCACTTTTTCCATTTACCTATTGAGGCATGTTTGTCTTTCATGATATTCCATTTCGTCGATGTAATTTAGGAGCACTTCAGATCTCGATTCAATTTTTTTTCATTTTATTCTTTATCTTTTTCGGATGGAATGACTTGAAAATAACGTATGAAAATCTTTATGCAGCCAATACTATTTATTTTTTGTTGTATGAGACTCACAAGGCTTCTTATAACTGCCTTGTTTGCTTTTGTCTTGTGTTCTTTCATTTGCTATGGTTCTCTTCCTATATATATATATATATATATATATGCGCCAAGTTATTAAATTATATTTAATTAATTTAATTTTCATTAAATTAACAATATATATTTTTATATATGAAAAGTCATTAAATATATAAATTACATCAGAAAACTATTATGTCAAGACTTCATTATGTTATTAGCAATACACCAAGTATAGGAAATTAAACTAACAAGAAATATTTAAAGTTTGATAATTTTTTTTTTCTCTCTTGAACATCGATGGGTCTCGTGTTCCACTCTTATATGCCAAACGACCTACCGATGGGTGATCAGGGAGGATATTGCCTTATAAGGATTTTTAGTGGTATTTATCTTAAAAGTCTTCTGGAAGATACCACATTCACTTAGCGCATGAGAAAAACCCGAAACTTCCACCAAGCAGCTTGACAGCTTGACAGTCGATGCGAGGTGCTTTATATACATTGCCACATTACATTTATTGACATACAATCGCCATTGTGTCTCCACATATATAAAAGCAGTTATTACAGCAGACGCCAACTCGAACCTCAACCGTACTACATACTAGCTGCGCACATTCGCATAAGTCGAGAATAGGTTAGAAATAGAAAATAAAAATAAAGCCTTACGCCATCATGTACACAATGGTGCAGCCTGCAACTAGGGTGCAGGAGGAAGTAGGTTTGAATTCGTCAGTGGTATTATTAGCGGTGTGTGTTGAAAACTTTTAGCGTAACATCTTGTGAGTTTTCTGGGATTCAATCCCAATGACACACAAACGTGGGTGTAATTCCCATATAAAATCATCTTCCTATTCCAATCGTTGGCATATTCAGTCGTATAGCGTTATAATTCCAGACGTATAGAAAAATAAATATACTATTGAGCTGGATTTTCATCATATACTTAAATGGTACGTCACAGGATATCAACCAATGAGAATAGGCAAGAGATCAGGCTTCTCCTAGGTTGACATTCTGTGACGTGTGACCTATGCATATGACAGATATTCAATTTTACATCAAGAAAGCTTGGGATATTACTACTATATAAATGAGAAGTGAAGCCCACTGATTTATTTTCTTATTAGCTATACATAGAAAAGAAATTTACTTTGCGATGCAAATAAAATACTAAAAAAGAAATTAATTAGAAATACTTAAACAAAATAGATTCTCAAAATCATAATACTTTTTATGAACTTTTAGCATTTCTATTAATCCCAGTGTCAATAAAACTCAAATGGTGTAAACAAATTTTGCTTTGTTATGACAAGAGAAAGATCCATACAAAATCACAATATTCTAAATGGCGAAACAAATAATTCAACTATTTTCTGCTCAACAAATATGATTGAGAAACTCTAACTCTGCTATCGGATGAAGTATTTTTGTCCATAAAAAGAGCTAAACTTATTAACATCATTTAAGATATTTCTTTGGGGACTACTTGCTTCGTTTCCAAATATTATTAATTTGTTCGAAAGCGAAAATTGGCGGGAAAGTATTGGATTGCTTTCCTACTTAGGAATATCAAAGAATGCCGATTTTCATTCGATAATCATGCTTTTCGGATAAAGTTACAGTTTCGTTTGGTAACAGATGAAACATTGTTTTTGGTTTCCTCGCATCAATGTATTTCTCCAGGCTAAAATTGCTTCCGTAGAAATTGAATTGGATCAGAGACATCAGGAATATTTGGATTAAAAGTGTGATGTAGTTGCTGAGCATAAAGCTCAGAGCATCATTCTCTAATTTCTCTATAGAAAATGTGTATCTAATCTCTCTTGGGAAAGACAAATGAATCATGGAGTTTCATTTTTATTTTACGTATGTCAATAATTGGGAATTAAGTAATGAAATAAATTTTTGCAGAGATATTTACAAAAGTACCATTTTCGCTTCCGGTCACGTGACGATGAGTTGATAGTTATTGCCATCGGTAGATATGGGTTTTCCCAGAAGGCAACTTACTTTATAACGAATATGATTGAGAACTGGTCGTAAAATATGATTATGTTTATCATACTGATTGCTAAGTAATATTTAGGCCTTTCTTGATAGAGTATTTTGACCGCATGCCAACCCGTGATAGGTACTAGATATAAAATTATTTCCAAAATACCACATTTTGCCCTGGTGCGTGATGTGTGAAAAGAATCAAAGTAATGAAAAAAGTCAAAAAATTCATTTTTTTTTTATTATACTTCTTTACTAATAACATTTAATATAAATGAATTATTATAAGGTGATTACAATGATATTATTACTACAAATAATATTTTTAAACATTTTATTCATTATTCATGTCCGTATTTTCAGTACTTATGTCGCTTTCGCATCGCTGTCATAACTACCATCACTCGGGAACTCGTCTGATAGCTCAGCCAACAAATTTTCAATTCCATCATCTGTTAGAGATTTATTAAATAATAAAATGCTAAACGTTAAGTCGTGAGGTTCGCAACTAATAATATTCAAAGTTGCAACATTTATTTAACAGCAAACAAATGGTTATTTATAGTACACTCATGTCCATAAATTAAGGATAATGAAGTTCAGGCAAAGGAAGAGACAGAAGCAAAACAAATTCGACTTATTTGTAAAGTCTATTTATTAAACAAAAGGTAAAGAGCAAACAAGATGCTATATGTTTGACATAATTAATAAAAATTATTTTTTTTCCTGGAGCAAATTTCAAAAAGAGTCTATTTACAAAAAACAGTATAACATGGTTAGTATGATGGTTAATATGGAGTATGTCTCCCGGACGATGCAATACAGGCCTTACAACGCCTAGGCATGCTGAGTATCAAATTATCAATCTGATCTTGGGGAATATTACACCACTCATCAAGCAATGTCCTCTGAAGTTCCGGTTGACAGGTGGGAGGGGGTTGACGGGCTGCATTAAGCATATCCCACACATGCTCTATTGGATTCAAGTCCGGTGAATATGCTGGCCAATCCATACGGGTGATATCCTCCAATTGAAGGCATTCGTCTACAATGTTTGCACGGTGAGGACGGGCGTTGTCATCCATAAAAAGAAATTCAGCACCCATGGCGCCCCGAAACAAACGTACATGTTGTTCCAGAATGACATCCTGATAGATGTGGCCTGTCAGCGTTACACTCTGATCATGCAGGTCAGTTCTGGAACCAAGAATACCCTCCCCAAACGAGCCATCCTGCACCACCGTAACGGTGTCGTTCAATGGTGTTCTCTTGGTGGTAACGGGTACCTGGCGCTCTCCATATGAAAGTCCGGCGAGAATCAGACTGCAAACTGAACCTGGACTAGTCGAAAAACATCCCAGAAGACCACTGTTGCGGTGTCCACAATGCATGCTCTCTACTCCAGGTTAATCGCAGGCGACAGTGAATTGCGGTAAGTGGAACACATCTGACAGACCTACGAGCATATAGACCAATGTGCCCTAAGCATCTGTACACGGTCTGCCTTGAAACTGTCGTACCGGTAGCTGAAGAGAGGTCTGATGCTGTGCTCCGTCTGTTTCTTTTGGCAGTAACTGCTAAATACCGGTCCTCATTCGGCGTTGTAACTCGGGGGCGACCTGTCCTGTAACATCTACTCACATTACCATCATCTTGGAATCGTGCCAAAGCCTGGAGATGACACTCTGGGCGATTTCAAGTTCCTCGGATACTTCCAGCTGGGAACGTCCGCATTCCAGTCGTCCGATAATTCTACCACGTAAAAAATCATCCAAATGCTTCCTTTGTGCCATAATTATGCGGTTATTGCACTGAAAGGCTTTTAAAGCACTTGTGAACAATTTTACTTTTTGCCACCATTCCTTATATACCCCTATCTTACACTCGTCATTGTGACGTACTATCCGCGCCATCTGGTGGTTTCCAGTAATTTGCATATTCTTCTTCAAGATGTGTGTGATAAAATCATACAGGTGAAATTTTTATTTTAGAGTTCAATTTCTGTGTGATTCCGAATTATCCTTAATTTATGGACATGAGTGTATTATTGATATATAGTATTATAGTTACATCCTTTGGGGGGAAGATTCTTAGTATTAATAAGCCATAAAATATAGAATATTTATTTTTTGTTTCAAAATAACAAGAATATTTAGTTCTTGTCTGTACCTGGCATTCGAAAGCAACATTTCAAATCAACTTTCAACATTAAATATTTTATGGCATATAAATATAAAGAAAAGTACTTTATTTATTATTTTTCATCTGCTTGTTCATTGGCGCGACAGCCATGGTGAGTTGAGGCCGTCTGCTTACTTGCAGATTTCGAAACATTCTTTTTACAGAGTAAGTTCTTTTAGGCAACCCTAAATCCAAAAGCTGTAAAATCCTATTGACCGAGACCTACGTTTTAAAGTGGATTCCGAACCACTACAACATCCATGGCACCGCCAGGACTTGAATTCGAAGCATATGGCACCGTAATCCAGAGCGCCAGCCACTGACTATGAAGTCCCTTTATCTATTATTACTTTTCAAAAATCAGCATCAATGTAAGTATTTTTATTGATATAAAAAAAATGGCATTATATATTAATGGCGTTAAAATATATCAGTCAGATTTTTTATTTATTTATTAACTTTTTTTAAATGAAATATTTTTCAAAAGGAATGTTTTGCAGGCAGATGAACTTATTAAGTACATTCTCCAGCCTTGGTTCAAAAAGGCGTGAGGTTTTATTATAGCTTCAATAAAGTCAATAGCTTCAATAGTTCAATAAAATTGATTTTCTGCTGACAAAAATCACAATGTAAGAAAATATTTTATGCAGTGTATTTCCTGCTTCATTGTTCCAGATGCAAGGAAATTAATCATATTTATCTACGGATTTAGTATCAATATCCGAACAAAGTACTTTTTTCTTGTAATTAAAAGGACGAGGCTGTAACGCGAAAGGGTTACAAATTTCCTCTCTGGAATATTCGCAGCTATAGCGGTCAATATATTTTATGTTAATTGACTAACAGCATTACTTATGCGCAAGAATTTGCTAACTTTTCGTTACCACAGTTGCTGTTTCTTGTCTCTTTATTAGATCGGAAATGCGGTTAGAGAAGAAAATCTTCAGCTGATTTTATTTTTGATGCTCCCATTATATCAATAAAGTACGGGGTGGAGGTTGATGACATTCAATGGTTAATAAAAAAAAATATTTGAAGGACACCGCATTTAAAAACACAATAGAAAAACCAGTATTATACAATAGATAAGTTTGATATCCTGTATAATTAAAATACAACATAACAAATAAATATTAAGATTGGATGAAATGGATATATGTTGTTATTACATGCATATTTATTGTTATAATACAAAAGAAGGATAATATTTTATATTTCATATTTAATTATAATTAATTTATATTTCATATTGATTATATTACATATTCATATCATTATTAATTTATATTTCATATTAATTTATATTTCATATATTTTTTAAAGTCAATTCTTACTTTTTTTTTTTTACTATATTGCAAAGTACTTTATAAATAATTTTCATTCATTTTTTAAATTTATCTGGCGCCATCTATTGGTAGATATAGGCAAAATTAAATCTAAAAACTAAAATGAATTAATTAAATTTAATTACTGAATTAATATTTGAAAAAACTGTATTAACATCTAGTGTCATCCACCAGAAAGTTCAAAAAAAAATGTATTGGAAGTTGAGTGGATGAATAAAAAGTATTTTATGAACGACTGAAAATTTGAACAAGATATATATAGGGAGAGTGTGAGCTAATAGAAGGAAATGAAAAAAAAATCGTCTGGAAGCAGTGGCTTAACAATAGGGTTGGCAAGATGGACAAATTGCCACGTGGTCCCAGCTGGATCAGAGAGGCTATGAGTATAAAACGTCTGGCATCTATTATTACAAAATAAAATATGGTAATAATAATCATGGTAATTTTAATTAAGTTTTCTATAATTTTTAAGAAGTATTTAAAATGGAATTTAATAAATTTCCTACAGCCTTATTCGTTGATCAGTAGTAACGTATTAAACTAACACGGAAAAGGACAAAGGCAGTTTGATTACTGTCGCTGCTGTGAAAGAACATTGAGGATTTGAAACGATGGAGATTATGATTAAGTATCGAAATTATAATCTGTTAATTATTTTTAAATATAATAAGAAATAGTGATAATACTAGCATAGTACTATCTACCCTACTTTAATAGAACAGTGGTACAACATTCCATTCTCCTCTGTTGCATAGTACCTCAGTCTGCAACTATTCTGTAGTGTATTTGTCGAATGTTAAATTAATCGACTTTGGAATAATAATAATAATATTCTGAGAAAATTATTGCATTACTATAAAGTATTTAAAACTTTTTCATATTTTTTTGTAAATCAGAATTTAAAAGTGGTTTTTATTATGGTACATACGATACATATTTACATCACCAAATTTGCATTACTACAACTCCGTTGAAAAAGTAACAAGTACACAAGAAAACTACATTAGAGGTATTACAACATCAAATATTTGATGTGTTGATGTTGCAAAAGAAAAAAATTGTATGTATTTTCTGTTTTATTCCGAGGATGTTGTGTTTAGTTATAATGATACTGTTTATAGCACCTATCATCAATTGCTATCACATATATATCGTTGATGAAGAAAGAGGTATCGTTTATTAGCCATAATATAACGCAAATCGCTCCATTGAGTATTGTAACGAATTTGCTTTAGGAAAACCTCTTGTTCCAGCTTCATATTTATACATTTAGAATATTGTGTTAGCTCCTTTCAAGAAAGTTTGGAACTAGGTTGAAGCTTTAGTGCAGTATCCATCTGAGAAGAAGAGTTCTATTGATGGCATAAATTCTGGATGAATATCTTTAATAAACATAGGCGCAAATGCTCAGTACTTTTTGGACTGTTCTTTTTTGAAATATTTATATTTCTGATTAATAAAAAGCAATCCTTTTCATTTAGATATATATTTATATTTAAAAAAAATGATTTCTGAATGATTGTCAGAAATTCATAAAGAGTTTAATTTCACTTAGTGCAAATAATAGAATTGCGTATTTAAATTTACAATTAAGTTGAAAATTATTTTAAAGACGCATTGAAATATTATAACCGATTCCCTCACGATTGCTTAAAACGTTTTCAGGGTATTGAAATATGAAATATTCTCGCATTCGAATCTAAATAATTCTTAATAAGATGGTAGAATTCATACGAGGTATTGTTTTGCCATTTAAAAAATGAGGATTGAGGGAAAAAACTTCTTTTCTTCTCATTTCAATTCCTTCTATTAGCTCACACTCTCCCTATATATATCTTGTTCAAATTTTCAATCGTTCATGAAATACTTTTTATTCATCCACTCAAGTTCAAATACATTTTTTTAAAACTTGCAGTGGAGGACACTTGATGTTAATGTA
>BPLR01014778.1:0-42169 GCA_021605095.1 Caerostris extrusa | reverse complement strand
ACTTTTCAGATTGCAATATATAGAATTTGATATTTATTTAAAGGTAGAAAATATTGAAGTTCTGCTTTAAAAAAAAAAAAAAACTGAAAATTAAACCTCCATTTCTATAAAAAAAAAAAAAAAAAGGATTGAAATATTGCAGCTGCGTTTGAAATAAAATTTTCCAAATTTATTTTAAAAAATAGAATGAATAAAAGAACATTTGGGAAAACGAACTTTTCGAAGCATATTGGATTTATTGAGATGACGTCAGCAAAAAAAAAGTTAAATTTCACCAGAACTGCTGAAAGGAAATATGTTATATCTCTCTCGCATTTGATTCTTATTAAATTCTGAAATATTCTAGAATTTTCTAGAAGCTTTCTAACTAGAACGATAACCATCTTTTCTTTGTTTTCTTTAATTTTATTTTTTTCCTGAAGAGAAAAAGAGTGAACGAGATCTTGAATAACTTCGTATGAAATAATTTATTGAGAAAATAATAATGTCTGACATGCAAGAAAAGAGAGATTTTTCAGAACTAAATTAAATAGAATCCCTTTATTCAAATTATTCCTGACGTTTGAAGTGTGTCTGGGATTTTCAGTGGAAATAAAATAATTATGTCCGTATTAAAAATAAACTTTGAAACGTATAATTTGCTAAACCACGATGTTTTTATTAAAAATGTTATTAAATCAAACTGAAACGTAATTTTATTATTATTATTTTTTATTATTATTATTTATTTATTTTTATTTCTTCTTCGTCATTTTGTGCTAGAAATCTGATTTTTGCGGATTATTCTAATGTTTGAAGTTGTTATTTATTTAACCTAAAATAGGTGTCTATAATAAAGTTAAATAAAAAAAAAAAAGTTAAAATATTAAAAGAAATATTCAACAAGATGTTTATTTTTCTTCAAAACGGTTTATAAAAAATGTACAGTAGGAAAAAAAAAGTCCTACTTTTAAAGTGAAAAAAAAAAAATTGTATATAATATTTGCTTTTTTTTTATAAATTATAATTCCATTTGATTCAATGCTCTATTGTCATAATAACTATTAATAATAAGTAACTACTAATAACTACTAATAATAAGCAAAGAAATAGTACATTTGATTTAATTAAAAAATTTTTTAATTAAATTTTGGTATACAATCATTCCTGATAATTATTAAAATAAATATTATTTAATAATATTATATAAAAATAGTAAATATTAAAATTAAAAGCTCAAACTTTTCTCTCACCAAATTGGGATTTACATGGATTAGGAGTCAAAAATATGCTGTGATTTTTATTTATTTTTATGAAATGAATGTATGAGTATATGACAAATCCATAATTCAAGAAAATAAATTTTTAATTAAATAATATTATAATAAATTTATTTAATAATGTTATCTTATTTAATATTATTTATTTTCTTGAATTACGTGTTTGTTATCTACTAAAAATTGCATAAAATAAGGTTTATATGTATTTAAATTTTTAATATTTTTTCTGTATTATAATAAATATTATTTAATAATATTATACAGATAAATATTAAAAATTTCAATACACATAAACCTTATTTTATGCGACTTTTTTTTTTTCTCCTAATTCGGAGTGACATGAATTGGACATCAAAAATATTTTTTATGCGAATAGCCTAAGTCTGAATTAAAAAAAAACACCAGTAATTTAAGAAAAATCTGATACTCTTGTTGAAATCATTAATAATTTTCAAAAGAAACAATAAATTTGAAAACTTTTGCTTTATTAACTGAAGATATCAATCCAGCCAAATTACACGAAATCTTTTAAGCATGCGTTTTTAGGAAGGCGTTTGTGGCTTTAAAACATTTCTGTTTAATCAATTATTTATTAGATTTACAAGAAAACTTACTTCTATAGAAACCTTTGAGACTGCAATATATAGAATTCAATATTTTTCACCTTTAAATAAATATCAAAGTCATGCTTGAAAAAAAAACTGAAAATTATACTTACATTTCTTTAAGCGAAAGGATTGAAATATAACAGCTGCGTTTGAAATAAAATTTTCGAAATTATTATTTTTTTACAGTAAAAACTTAAGAGAAAAAAATTCCCAAAAGTCAGAATTTTGAAATATATATATATTTCAACATATTTATCATATGCATAGAAATAATAATTATTTCCGAGATTTTTCTGCTATTATTTAATTTATCTTAAACTTAATTTAAATTTCCTTAAATGAAACATATTTCAAAAACAGCGTAGCAACGTAGCGTACAATTTCAGAAGGATCTGCCAATTCCATTTTAAAAGATGTTTTGGGCCTCAAATGCGCCAGATCTCGATTAGTACACAAAACACTGAATGCGCCAGCTCACACTGCATTGATTCTTTGACTTTTCGACAAAAATGAAACCCATATCGTTCCACAACCACTGTATTCACTCCGTGCGACTTCTCGCTATTCCCTAAACTCAAATGACTACGCCGGGGACACTGTTTTCAGTCAATCGAAGAGATTCAACGTGAATTGCCGCGCGCTTTGAAGGCCATCCCTGTCGATGAGTTTTTAGCATGCATTGAGGATCGGAAAAAATTGGCGTAAGTGGATTGTGTAAAGAGGGGATGACTTTGAAGGCGATGAAATAAATTTGGAAGAATAAATAAGGAGTTTTTGAATAAAAGAAATGATTGGTCTTACTTTCTGGTCACAGTAGTACAAGAAAATTTACTGCCGTAGAAACCTTTTCAGACTGCAATATACAAAATTCAATATCTTTCACCTTCAAATAAATATCAAAGTCATACTTTAAAAATATTTAAGAAAATTGAAAATCATACCTCCATTTCTTTAAAAGAAAGGATTGAAATATAGCAGCTGCGTTTGAAATAAAATTTCCCAAATTAAAAAAAAAAAAAAAATAAAAATAAAAGAACATTTGGGAAAACGAACTTTTCGAAGCATGTTGGATTTATTGAGATGACGTCATCAAAAGTTAAATTTCACCAGAACTGCTGAAAGGAAATATGTCATATCTCTCTCGCATTTGATTCTTATTAAATTCTGAAATATTCTAGAATTTTCTAGAACCTTTCTAACTAGAACGATAACCATCTTTTCTTTATTTTCTTTAATTTTATTTTTTTCTGAAGAGAAAAAGAGTGAACGAGATCTTGAATAACTTCGTATGAAATAATTTATCGAGAAAAATAATAACAATGTCAGACATGCAAGAAAAAAGAGAGATTTTTCAGAACTAAATTAAATAGAATCTCTTTTATTCAAATTATTCCTGACGTTTGAAGTGTGTCTGGGATTTTCAGTGGAAATAAAATAATTATGTCCGTATTAAAAATAAACTTTGAATCGTATAATTTGCTAAACCATGATGTTTTCATTAAAAATGTTATTAAATCAAACTGAAACGTAATTTTATTATTATTATTATTATTTCTTTTTTTTTTTGAGATTTCTTCTCCGTCATTTTGTGCTAGAAATCTGATTTTTGCGGATTATTCTAATGTTTGAAGTTGTTATTTATTTAACCTAAAATTGGTGTCTATAATAAAGTTAAATAAAAAAAAGTGTCGTTAAAATATTAAAAGAAATATTCAACAAGATGTTTATTTTTCTTCAAAATTGTTTATAAAAATATTGTGCAGTAGTAAAAAAGTCCTACTTTTTAAAGTGAAAAATAAAAATTGTATATAATATTTGCTTTTTTATAAATTATAATTCCATTTGATTCAATGCTCTATTGTCATAATAACTATTAATAATAAGTAACTACTAATAACTACTAATAATAAGCAAAGAAATAGTACATTTGATTTAATTAAAAAAATTTTTAATTAAATTTTGGTATACAATCATACCTGATAATTATTAAAATAAACATTATTTAATAATATTATATAAAAATGGTAAATATTAAAAATTAAAATCTCAAACTTTTCTCTCACCAAATTGAGATTTACATGGATTAGGAGTCAAAAATATGCTGTGATTTTTATTTATTTTTATGAAATGAATGTATGAGTAGATGACAAATCCATAATTCAAGATAATAAATTTTTAATTAAATAATATTATAATAAATTTATTTAATAATGTTATCTTATTTTATATTATATATTTTGTTGAATTATGTGTTTGTTATCTACTAAAATTGTACGTAAAATAAGGTTTATATGTATTTAAATTTTTAATATTTTTTCTGTATTATAATAAATATTATTTAATAATATTATACAGATAAATATTAAAAATTTCAATACACATAAACCTTATTTTATGCGACTTTTTTTTTCTCGTAATTGGAGTGACATGAATTGGACATAAAAATTATTTTTATGCGAATAGCGTAAGTCAGAATTAAAAAAAAAACCCAGTAATTTAAGAAAAAATCTGATCTCTTGTTGAAATCATTAATAATTTTCACAAAAAACAATAAATTTTAAAACTTTTGCTTTATTAACTGAAGATATTAATCCAGCCAAATTACGCGAAATCTTTTAAGCATGCGTTTTTAGGAAGGCGTTTGTGGCTTTAAAACATTTCTGTTTAATCAATTATTTATTAGATTTACATGAAAACTTACTTCTATAGAAACCTTTTCAGACTGCAATATATAGAATTTAATATTTTTCACCTTTAAATAAATATCAAAAGTCATGCTTGAAAAAAACTGAGAATTATACCCATTTCTTTTTTAAGCGAAAGGGATTGAAATATAACAGCTGCGTTTGAAATAAAATTTTCCAAATTATTATTTTTTACAGTAAAAAACTTAAGAGAAAAATTCCCAAAATCAGAATTTTTAAATATATATATATTTAAACATATTTATCATATGCATAGAAATAATAATCATTTCCGAGATTTTTTCTGCTATTATTTAATTTATCATAAACTTAATTTAAATTTCCTTAAATGAAACATATTTCAAAACAGCGTAGCAACGTAGCGTACAATTTCAGAAGGATCTGCCAATTCCATTTTAAAAGATGTTTTGGGCCTCAAATGCGCCAGATCTCGATTAGTACACAAAACACTGAATGCGCCAGCTCACACTGCATTGATTCTTTGACTTTTCGACAAAAATGAAACCCATATCATTCCACAACCACCGTATTCACTCCGTTCGACTTCTCGCTATTCCCCTAAACTCAAATAACTACGCCGGGGACACTGTTTTCAGTCAATCGAAGAGATTCAACGTGAATTGCCGCGCGCTTTGAAGGCCATCCCTGTCGATGAGTTTTTAGCATGCATTGAGGATCGAAAAAAAAAGTTATGTAAGTGGATTGTGTAAAAGAGGGGATGACTTTGAAGGCGATGAAATAAATTTGGAAGAATAAATAAAGAGTTTTTGAATAAAAGAAATGATTGGTCTTACTTTCTGGTCACAATAGTACAAGAAAATTTACTGCCGTGGAAACCGTTTCAGACTGCAATATACAAAATTCAATATTTTTCACCTTCAAATAAATATCAAAGTCATACTTTAAAAATATTTAAGAAAACTGAAAATTATACCTCCATTTCTTTAAAAGAAAGGATTGAAATATAGCAGATGCGTTTGAAATTTTTGTTCCCAAATTTAAAAAAAAAAAAGAATAAAAATAAAAGAACATTTGGGAAAACGAACTTTTCGAAGCATATTGGATTTATTGAGATGACGTCAGCAAAAGTTAAATTTCACCAGAACTGCCGAAAGGAAATATGTAACGTCTCTCTCGCATTTGATTTTATTAAATTCTGAAATATTCTAGAATTTTCTAGAAGCTTTCTAACTAGAATGATAAATCCATCTTTTCTTTATTTTATTTTTTTTTTTTTTTTTTCTGAAGAGAAAAAGAGTGAACGAGATCTTGAATAACTTTATAAAAATAATTTAATGAGTAAAAATAATAACAATGTCTGACATGCTAAAAAAAAAAAAGAGAGATTTTTCAGAACTAAATTAAATAGAATCTCTTTAGTCAAATTATTCCTGACTTTGAAGTGTGTCTGGGATTTTCAGTGAAAATTAAATAACTATGTCCGTTTTAAAAATAAACTTTGAATCGTATAATTTGCTAAACCAAGATGTTTTTATTAAAAATGTTATTACATCAAACTGAAACGTAATTTTATTATTATTATTATTTTTTTTTTTTTTTTTAGAATTCTTTTTCGTCATTTTGTGCTAGAAATCTGATTTTCGTGATTATTTTAATGTGGAAGTTGTTTATTTAACTAAAAGTGTATTTCAATAATAAAGTTAAATAAAAAATGTCGTTAAAATATTTAAAAAATTTTTTGACAAGATGTAAATTTTTCTCAAAAGTTTCAGAAATATATATATATTTTACAGTAATAAAGAGAGAAAAAATTCTTAATTTTTTTTTAATTTTTACTTCTACGTAATTTTTTTTTTTTTTTTTTTACTTACTTTTTTCATTTTTTACTTTTACTTACTTTTTTTTTTTTTTAAAGAGAAAAATTTATAAAATTGTAAATACCAGTAGCTTTTTTTTTAAAAATTATAATTACACTTAATTCAATGCTCTATTGTTATCATAAAAGCAATGAAATAGTATATTCGAATTAAATAAACAATTTTTAAATTAATTTTTGGTATACAATCATTGTTGAAATGTTTTAAAATAATATTATATAAAAATGATAAATATTAAAATTTTAAAAAATTTCAAATTTTCTTCCCAAATTCGGATTTACATGAATTAGAGTCAAAAATATGTTGCGATTTTGTTTATATTTATGAAATGGTAGTTTGTGTAGACGACAAATCCATAATTCAAGAAAATAAATAATATATAAGTAAATAATTTTATACTAAATTTTAATTAATAATATTATGCAGAAATATATATATAAAAATTTAAATACACATAAGTCTTATTTTAGGCGGTTTTTTTTAAGCATGCGTTTTTAGTAATGCATTTGTGGCGTTAAAACATTTCTCTTTAATCCATTATTTCTTACTTTTACAAGAAAATTTACTTCTATAGAAACCTTTTCAGACTGCAATATATAGAATTCAATATTTTTCACCTTTAAATGAATATCAAAGTCATCTAAAAAAAAAAAAAAAAAAAAACTGAAAATTATACATCCATTTCTAAAAAGGGAGGATTGAAATATAGCAGCTGCGTTTGAAATAAAATTTTCCAAATTTAAAATAAAAAAGAGTAAAAATAAAATAACATTTGGGAAAACGAACTTTTCGAAGCATATTGGATTTATTGCCATGACATAAGAAAAAGTTAAATTTCACCAGAACAGCTGAAAGGAAATATGTAATATCTCTCTCGCATTTGATTCTTATTAAATTCTGAAATATTCTAGAATTTTCTAGAAGCTTTCTAACTAGAACGATAACCATATCTCTTTATTTTATTATTTATTTCCTGAAGAGAAAAAGAGTGAACGAGATATTGAATAACTTCGTATGAAATAATTTATTGAAAAAAAATAATAACAATGTCTGACATGCAAGAAAAAAAAAAAAGATTTTTCTGGAACTAAATTAAATAGAATCTCTTTATTCAAATTATTCCTGACGTTTGAAGTGTGTCTGGGATTTTCAGTGAAAATAAAACAACTATGCCCGTATTAAAAATAAACTTTGAATCGTATAATTTGCTAAAACCACAATGTTTTTATTAAAAATGTTATTAAATCAAACTGTAACGTAATTTTATTATTTTTTTTTTTAGAATTCTTCTTCGTCATTTTGTGTTAGAGATCTGATTTTTGGGAATTATTCTAATGTGGGAGTTGTTATTTATTTAACTTAAAGTTGATGTCAATAATAAACTTAAATTAAAAAAATGGCTTTAAAATATTAAAAGAAATATTTAACAAGATCTGTATTTTTCTTCAAAACATTTTTAAAAAATATTGTGCAGTAATAAAAAAGCAAAAATTTTACTTTTAAAAAAAAATTTAAAATTTTAAATACCAATAGCATTTTTTTTATAAATTATAATTGCAATGCTCTATTGGTATCATAACGATAAAAGCAATTATACAATTTTTAAATTAAATGTTGGTAAATATTCATTGTTGACATTTATTAAAATAAAATATTATATAATAAATAATTATAAATATTGTATTAAATATTATTTAATAAATTTTATATAAAGATGATAAATATTAAAATTATGTGTGTTCGTATACACATACAGATAAGTGTGTTCATATACACTTATAGATTTTGTGTTCGTATGCACATATATATATATATATATATGCGTTCATATATACATATATATATATATATATATATATATATATATGGTGTGTATATTTTTATAGATGAACCGTATTTGTAGAAGGTGACCATAAAATTTTTTTATAAAGGTGCTAAATTACCTGATTTAGTGGACGTTAAAAACATTATAGAGTTTTTAGCATTACCGTACGATAGTTACCGTGGACATCCGTTAGCTTTTTCTCCCTGGCGAGCATGCTCATAGGAAACATAATTTCCTATGAGCATGCGCGCTAGGGAGAAAAGCTAACGGACGTCCTCGGTAACTAACGTACGGTATGCAAAAACTCTCTATTAAATAGATTCTAACTCTAGCCAAAAAGGGAATTAAGACGTTGCTTTAATATTAACTTTGCGTTAAGATTGTTATTTATTGCATTAAGACATTGCTTCAATTAGCTTAACGCTATCGGCTATTTAATTTGAAGAATATTTACAAGACTTAAGGTTTTTGACAATTATAGGGTGGAAGTAATATTTTAGTGTCACTAAAGTTAATGTCTATAATAATAATATAAGGTTAATATCTATCTAATAATGTCTTTAGTGACCTCCCTTCCTCTTGTCCTATTAAAAAAAACATGGAAAATCCAACCAGACAGCTGGAATGTGAATGCGAAACAATGTTAAAATCTTCATCGAATCTACTCCTTTTCAAAATAAGTGAATACCACGAGACAGAATCAAACGATCAAATTGAATATTAGCAAATGTGCACCAACAAACAGAGCCAATGTCAATCTTTCCATGGCTGCTTTTAATTTAAAGCAATGCTCCCAAATTCTAAAGCAATCCATGTATTTCTTTGTTTTTTTTTGGAGGTTTTTTTTTGTTGTTGTTTTTTTTTTGTTTTTTTTTTTTTGGAGAATTAAACTAAATTAAAGTTTTTAATTGTTTAGTTGTTGACTTTAATTAATGTTTTAATAGTGGCCTCTTCATCTTATCATATTAAATAACATGAGAAAATTTTGTTTTAAAATCTTCACCGAATCTACTCTTTTCAATATCAGTGACTCAATAAATCACCCTAATATTAGCTAAATACCAGCAAACAGAGCCAATGAATCTTTCCAAGACTGATTTAAACTAATGCTGGCTACTGGCTATTCTTGGAAAACTTCAAAAATGGCCATCCCCTAGATGCAAAGTTAAACAAGAAATAGATTAATTGTTTAGATTAATTAATTAGATTAAATAGACTAATTAATTAATGTCTTATAATAGTGGCCTCTTCATCTTATATTAAATAACATGAGAAAATTCCAACCAGATAGCCAGAATGTCAATGCGAAACACTGGTAAAATCTTCACCGAATCTACTCGTTTTCAATATCAGTGACTGTAGCACACACAACGCAGAGGAATCAACAAATCACCTTGAATATTAACAAATAAATACCAGCAAACAGAGCCAATGTCAATCTTTCAAGACTGATTTAAACTAATGCTCCTAAATTCTATGGCTACTGGCTATGCATCTTGGAATATCTGATATAACAGGTTCAATGTTTCCCTTTAAGTGGCCATCCCTAGATGCGCATTGACCATCCCTAGATACGCACAGTTGATAGCAGAGCAAACCAGACTCTTAGTCCAAGTTGTTAGCGCTTTTTGATTCAACTTACACCTGCGAATTTTTTCTCAAATTAAATTACTCAAACAAAGCGGATGCTGACCTGCAACACCAATAACGATGTGCAAATATCCAAAATGAGATCGATTTGCAAAAAGCTCAGTGAAAGAGTGGAGAAACAAATATCAAACTAGTGAAATAAATATTTTTCATTTTTTAATTTCGCTTATATTTATATATTTCGTTTATATTTCATTTTTAGTGTACTATATTTCTTTACAATGTGCGTTTAGTATCATTACTATTGTATTATCTATGTTTACATGCAAGAATAATATTAAACAAAATAATAATAACTCATTATGTTTCAATTTTTTTCACTCCAAAAAATGTCTATAGTGTGTCCAAATCTAATATGGGGGATATATAATTTTATAAGCGGCCTGCGGGGTTGGGATGCATTTCCAAAGTGGCGCGCAAGATTATTTGGGTTGACCACCCCTGTAAAAACCAATGTATAACTAAAGCAACCCATCTATTATTTATATTTTTTTTTTTCTCTCTCTCTCTCTCAAAAGTTAACTCCGATTATTGATACCGAATTAAAAGTAAATTAAAGTTAAACAAAAGTAGATTAATCGTATAGTAATTAATTAAATCGAAAATTTAATCCAGACGTGAACTTATTGATTTCAGAGAGACCGAGTTTCTTCATCGTCTGCGTGACTTTATGAGTTTTCAATTAAGGTGGCTCGCGTGATAAGCAGATGGCGATGCTGCAGATCAAATACTGTTGTGTATCGTCCGAAAACTTATTGACTTCCCCGTCATCCGGTATGTCAGATATCTCTAATGCCAGAGGTAACTTCGAATTTCGGATAATCATAATTATTGGGGAGGTTACTTATGTCTTACGCGTATGACAGCAAATCGAAGTTAAAGAAGTTTTTGAGTCTCAATTCAGCCAGTGTTTAATTTTTTGTTTTTAGTCATAACAGAATAGTGTGGCAACCGGAAAGAAGGTTATTATTTCGGTACAATTTGGGTATAACATCAAATAATTTTATTCAAGAACACATGTAAAGCAGCACTGCAAGAATTAATTGCTTATTTTTCCCAAGTATGTTTTAAAAGGTATATAGTAAAGTATAAATGGTCTATTTAGAAATTTAAAAGTTTGTTCTTACGATATTTAAAAATGTATTCTAACAATTTTTTGAGTAATCATTCCACAATAAATTACAAAGATTTCAATTTTGTATGATAAACTTTTGCATTTTGTATGATAAGTTTCATTGATTCGATGCATTTAAAAGTTTTTGATAAAGTTATTTCCTGGTAAGCTTTTAGGAATCAGTAAGTTGCGAAATTATTGAATTTTTTTGAAACAAATGTACATTGTTATACATTTGTTTGTATTTATTGAATGTAATTTTTTTTTATTTATTTAATATAAATATTACTAGGTATTATCAAGTGAATGCATAAACCAAATAGAATAAGTATTGTCTAGTATAGGAGTGGCCAACTCGCGGCCCGTCTTGAATGCGGCCCGTGAGATGTATTCCCACTTTTACAAAATATATTTATTTCATAATGGCCAAAGTGGTGAAATCAATGTATTAAAAAATATATTATGTGCGCATCCATATATTAAAAAATGAACTGTCGAAATTAAGAGAAAAAAATAATTTTGATTTTAAAGTAATATTCTTGCGAATAGACAAATATTGCTAGATATTCATAATGTAAGACAGATTGGTATATAGAAAAATTTTCCAATTTGAGAAATTTGACACAAAAGTTGTTGGCGGCTTTGGTTCATCTATGAATCGTTACATCTATGAACTTACATCTATGAATCGTTTTTTTCTAAAATAAAACTGCCCAAACAAAACAAATACAAAACACGTTGAAACATAAAAAAGATGCTAACCTGCAACACTCTTTGCGATATGCAAATACCCAAATTGGGATCGATATGCTAAGTGAAAGACTGGAGAAACAAATATCACTGTAATATTTTTTTTAATGATTCCATTTATATTTATAAATTTTTTTGTTTTTCATTTTTAGTTGTTGTTGTTTTTTTTTTACAATGTGTATTTGCTATCATTATTATTACATTATCTATGTTTACATGTAATAATAAGAGTAAACACAAAATTAATAACTCATTATGTTTCAATTTTCACTCCCAAAAAATGTCTATAGTGGGTCTAAATCTAATAGGAGGATATATAATTTTATATGCAGCTCGCGGAGTAATAAATATACAAATTTTAAAAATGTTTTTAAATTTAATATATTTTAAAAATATTTTTAAATGTACTATATTTTTAAAATATTTTAATATATTATTATTATACTATATAGTTTTTTTTTTTTTTAAATTTCCAGTCCTTAATAAATAATCTCAGAATCCTGGTAATTCTTATTATTTTTATGCTAAAAATGTTTTCTATATACCCTTGTACGTTGATTCCTTCATTTTAATTCGGCATAATTCAATCAAAACTACAGTACATTATTGTACTACATATCATTCTCCTTTTTCCGTAGCATATCACCCAGAAAAAATAATCACTACTTCCCAAAACACTCAGGAAGACATTGACTTGACAGTTGACTACTACAGAACACTAGCTCCCTTCTGATTACTGGACGCAATCAATATCAGTCAACGGTCCCATATGCGCCCCATGCGTCGGAGAGCAAGGCCGGAATGAAGTCCAGGAATACCAACTGCTACTAAAACTCTCTCACCAATTGTATGGTAACAGCTGCTAATATGGAGGGAACCATTAGCCATAGGCTTAAGAATGTTTATGCTGTGTTTGTTCGCTTATCTTGTAGCCTGTGACCATAGCAGGCAACAATGGCTTTCGTTTTGGATGGGGGAATTGTTGGCGTTATCATGGAAATTAAGTGGAATAAATGTTCCGTATAAAAGGAGGCTTTGGGGCGTGTTTTGGCATTGTACCGCTCTAGTACATTGTATCTTATTTTATGAAGTAACTTGGTACTTGGTATGGTACTAAAACATTTTTCGATTCAAAGTACATTGAAGTAAGTTAATACATAAATTATTATTTCTAAATATATTTAAAAATATCCACAAATCCATCGAGATATCAGAAAAAGTACACCTTGTAAAAATTTTTTTAATCATTTAATAATTTATTTACCAAATTCTTAATAGATTTAGCAATTTTTACTGTCCATTTTACCATAGGCCTTTTCTCCAGTAGAATGTATCGTATTTTATGAAGTAACTTAGTATTGTTGTAAGTGTACACACGCTAAAACTTTTTTCATTTCAAAGTATTGTAAGTTAATACATAAGTAAAGTTATGTAAAAAAAAGAACACCACACTTGTAAGAAATTTTTAAATACATGGTGATTATAATTAAACTACCACTTTCAAAATGCTGTAAAAAAAAGAACCACTCGTCACAATGAGTTCAAATTTGAACTGAAGATACTTGCAGAAGGGGGAACAGTATGGCATCAAAAAAAAAGGGTCCATTGATTTTTCCCATAATTTTGGTATGACTTTGCCGAGGTGGACGGGCTTTACACTAACAGTATCACAACTGTTGAAAGACTTGAAAGTCATTTTTTCAGTCAAAACACCGAAACAATCCAGCACATTGAACACTACAGTTAATAGTGTGCAACTCATAATAAATATGTTGTAATTTCGATTTAAAATACCACTGGCAGCCCAATTCACTTTCTTTATGCCGCTTACAGCGCCATCTATTAGTACACTTTGGAACTTTTTGATACCGTACCGTTTCCTCCTTCTTCAAGTATCTTCAGTTCAAATGTGAATTCATTGTGACGAGTGGTTCTCTTTTTTTTTTGCATTTTGAAAGTGGGATTTTAATTATAATAACCCTGCATTTAACAAATCATATTTGGACAGTAATAATGAAATTTATTTATCAATTATTAATAGATTTAGCATTTGTTTTTGTCTATTATTCTATAGACCTTTACCATCTCTTCGAATGAGCTCTCAAAGAACAAAAGAAAAAAAAGATTCCATTATTAAAAACACAATATGTTTTGAGTCTTTGTTACATTTAATAGACGTTACGCTGAAGCAATAAATTATACCATTTTTATTATTACTAATGAAAATTCACGATGTCTGATTCGTGAATTTTCCTCAGTATTAATAAAAATGGTGGCATTTAAAGAGATAAAAACCCGCTATCTTAGGTCTAAAAAAAAAAAAATCAATGGGAAAGATGAACCAAACACCTACATTGTGGAAGCACCAAATACATCACATCATGGACAAAGTCAAGTCACGTATGGCGTGATCCTGACAAGCAGTCTACCACGAACATTCAATTTGTATTATGGGAAGATGGGAATACATAGCAGCCTGCAATTCCTCCGCTCGCTTTTAGTTGTCGTATTGCGGCTTCTCTTTTCACCACATTACAGACTACTTTCGTTCTTATAAACTTCAGACATTCTTCAATTTTTATTTCAGTCTTAGTGAAAGGGAGAAAAATTCTGTAGCACCAAAACCACCCGACGAAAGTTTTCATACCATAGTCTCTTTGATATTTTTGCTTAGTGATTTTACTACTGTGTTCAAAAGTAAGACCAATTTAAAATTTAAAATTTAAAATTCCGGGGATTATGGAATTTACATTTCGTTTCCTTTTTAGGTTGCTGGCACTGTCCTTGACATCTGTGCGAAATTTCACGTCAAAATATTCATTAGTGTTTGAATTACACTTGGCTTTGTGAGACGCTAAAACTGATTCCGGTGATTTTTGAAATGTCTGAATGAAATGAGCAAAGAGCTTGCATTCAATTTTGCTTGCAAACACGTATAGAATGTTGCAGAGGGCATTCGGTGAGCATTCCTATATCGGAAAAAATGTTTACAAGGGATATAAACAGTTTAAAGAAGGATGACAACGCGTTGAAGACGAAGCGCGCTCTTCTCGACCCTCAACCGACGAAGTTCACGTCCAAAAAAATTAAATATCTGCTTGCAAACCGTAGATTTACAATTAGAGACCTTTGCTAATGATGTTGGAATTTCAAAAGGATAGGTCAATTCATTTTGGGCCTCAAACGCATCAAATATCGATTGGTACCGAAAACACTGGATGCGCCAGCTCACACTGCATTGATTCTTTGTGACTTTTTAGCCAAAAAATGAAACCCATATTGTTCCACAACCACTGTATTCACACCGTGCGACTTCTGCCTATTCAATAAACTGAAAAGACCACTCCGGGTACACCGCTGTGAGTCAATTGAAGATATTCAACGTAAATTGCCAAGCACTTTGTAAAAGCCATCCCTACCGATGACTTTTAGCATGCATTGAGGATTGAAAAAAAAAAAGTTGGCATAAGTGCATTGTGTCCGGGGGATTACTTTTGAAGGCGATGAAATAAATTTGGAAGAATAAAAAAAGAGTTTTTGAAAAAAAAAAAATAATTGGTCTTACTTTTGGGCACAGTAATATAATAAATTCCTGGAATTTCTAATAATAAATTCAACGAATTCTTCAATAATAAATATCAACAAAAAAGTAATTATTTGTTTCTCATAATTCTAAAATTTATTTATCGAATAAAAATCACTATCACTTCGTATTACAAATACAAAACAACAACTGAGAATTTCTTATAATAAATACTCGATAAAGTTTTAAACAGAATTTCGTCTTTATCAAAAAAAAAATATATTTTTTTTTAACTGCTTTAATTTATTTCAAAAGTCCCAGAATTCTTATTCCTATCCATTACATGAGTTAATTTTTTTGTTTTTGTTTGTTTGTGATCATCATTTTTTCCTTTTTCTGAATCGATATAGAGTTTAAGCATCACACACACAACGCGATGAAATTTACTGCATCCCTAAAAGGGAAAAAGTAGAAAAGAAAGCCCCACCTAACAAAACACGGAGGAATAGCATTAAACCTGGGAAACCTCCAGGGGTTACCATGGCAACAAAAAAAAAAAAAGAAGAGTTCTAAAAAGAAAAGAAAAAAAAAAAAAAACACCAACAGAACCAATGAGCAACAACAAGAAAAGAAAGGAAAAAAATGACTAAAGAACCGAGCTCCGAACAGCGGAGTTATGTGATTACAGAGCAAATTTCTCGTAGCCGGAACCAAATTGTGGATCGTAGTGCTTGTGTAGTGGAGTTCGGCAACGAAATATCACGGGCAGATGGTGCTCCAGATGATAACGAAAAAAAAAAAATTGCAGCAAAATTGCGCTCCATTCTTTTCTGGAAGAAGCATGTGGTTAGAATCAAGTCTTTTCATCTTTGGATAATACAGTCTTAAATTAAGAAAGAAGAAAATAATTTCAAACAACTCTATAAACAGGCGTTAAATTTGGGGATAAGTTATGAAAAATGTATGACATTTAACTTTTGCTATTTTTTCCATTATTATTTCTTATTAATTAGATAAATTTTAGCAATTTATTAGACAGTTAAATGCTACGCAATAACTAACTTTAACAATTAATTTATTTTGTTAAGAAATTTTTTTTTTTACAAAAGTTAAAAATATGCATTATTACAATTATAACTAATAAGTTCTTATCTTATTTCTTTATTTTATGTTAGAAAAACTTCAAGTATAAATGTAACTGTTCTAATGCAGCTGGGAATACATAGATAGTAAATCTTTATGCCATAAGCAAGGCCTGCAGCGCGGTTACTCATTTAGCACTACCCTGGGGGGCCCGAATAGTTTGAAGACGAGTTAATTTTTTTTGTTGTTGTTTGCGATCATCATTTTTCCCTCTTTCTGAATCGATATAGAGTTTAAGCATCACACACACTGCGCAATGAAATTTACTACATCCCTAAAAAAGGGAAGAAAAAAAACAGAAAAGAAAGGGAAAAAAAGAAAAAAAAAAGAAAGTCTCGAGTAACACTACCCCCACAAAGGTCTACGAGAGTATTAGACCGGGACCTACGGTTTAAAGTGGATTCTCAACCATTACAAACCGCCGGAACTCGAACCCAAAACATGTGGTATCGAGCACCAGAGCACTAGCCACTCGGCAATCGGGCCTTTCAAGCATAAAAGTATCCATTTTTATTTCGCATTAGAATTAGCAGTACAGGGTGTTTCATATTCAATGAAACAAAATAATAGCATAGTACAAATTCTATAATATAGCCGAAACAAACTAATTCTGGAACTACAATTATACAAGTTTCATCTAGCAACAGCAAAAAAATCTTCTGGTCAAGCAATCACAGCTAGATGATTTTTTTCAAAGCCGTAACAGTAAAAACTACGAAAAGTTAAAATGGACTTATTAAAAACTTGAATCACTGTTAACTGTCACTAAGACAGCACTGTCAGCAAGATAGGCAATTTTAAAGACTGTACGTTCCGTATATCTACGTCCGAAAATCATTGTGTGTGCGCGTGTGTGTGTTTTTCCATTCGTTACCGCAGTTTTTACAAGAAGTTAGGTTTTAAAATGAATTATAGTTTAAAAGCGTGTTTTTTAGTGTTTTTAGAGTTAATCAAACTAAAAAGTAAAAATTATTGTTAACATAAGAATAAAATGACTGACGAGAAAATGAATGTCACTGTTCTAAAAGCGCGGGGTGCTTCGTATGACCTTTTTTAAACTAACTCTGCATTTCGAATGAAACTAGTGAAAAATTATAACTATTCATATCGAGCACACCACGCTTTTAGAACAGTAATTTTATGCGTATGTTAACAATTATTTTTTACTTTTTTGTTTGTTTGTTTAACTCTAAAAGCGTGTTTTTTGTGTTTTTAAACTCTAATATTTAAATGAGGGTACTTTGCGTAATAACGGTACCTTGGCGACAGACTTGGGGTTTTAAGTATCGCCAATCTAACAGTCACTAAGGTTACCAAACCAATAGAATAGATTGGCGCCACTTAAAACCGCCACATCTGTAGCTGCGGTTGGCGCGTGTACTCTTTATTGGCGCAACTGTCGCCAAGGTACCGTTAATACGTAAGTACCAAATGAGGTCCCGGTATAATTTAATTGTGAGTACAACAAAGGCTAAATGCGAATATGTCGAGCCAGCCAGGATTCGAACAGGGAATCTCCTGATCCGTAGTCAGGCGCGTTATCCGTTGTGCCACTGTGCCAAGTAGGTTTGAATATCTTGAGTACTTTCATTCTACATAGGTTCAATTGCTCTTCATAAGTTAAAATAAAATCACTCATCCTGTTGATCCTAATCATGATGAGATAATAAACTTATTAAAAAAATAGTTTAGTGTCGTCGGTCCTTGATAAGTCTACAACGTTTAAATTAAATCGGATCGCTTAAAGTAGGGCAAAATCGAGAAGAAAGAGTCAGTTACAGACAAACAAACATACAGGTGAAACTAATAAAAACGTATTAAAAAAAAAAAAGGGCAATTGATTGTGAAAATAAGCAGAAGCATTTAAACGGAACTTCATCGATGATTGATTTTCTTTTCCGTGCAGTCACCAACTCGTCCAGCACTGATGATTTTAAATTTTCATTTTTGGGAAAAGCATTAGGAAAGGTACATATTTGTGTGAAAAACGTCGTAATCATTGTCTACTACTACTATACCACTGGCAATAAATACTACTACTTCATACTGGCAATAAATCTCAAAACAATACACTGACGTTAATACATTATTATCCACACAAGCAATACAATAAACCTTTTTCTCCTCTTTCATACAGTAAATAATAACAGAAATATTTCAAAGAAATTTAACAAATTCATAAAAGATTTATCCAAAAAATTTTCCAACAAAAATAAGAAAGTTACAAACATTTGTCCTTCAAATAAACACGGAAAATGATCATCACAAACCTGAAAAATGTCAGATCATCAATTCTAAATGGCAGCCTAAATATAAATCGAAAACGAAGCACAATTTCTTTAAAAAAAAAATTAAAAAATGATTCTCAGAAAAAATTGAAACTGAAAAATTAGTTTCCAACTAAAAAAAAAAAAAAACACAAACATCGATTTATCTCCAGGTGAATCCTATATCCCCCTCCCCCAAAAAAAAAGAATAAATAAATTGGAACATATTCACCTTTCAAAAACGCTAATACGAAATCGGAGAATAATCATTAAGAATAACAAAAAAGAACACAAGATGAATAATCAGAAAAGAACACGAAACGATCAGATATTAAATATTAAAAACTCTTTCTCCCGTAATCGTTACACGAAGAAATATGCAAAGTATAAATAAATGCAACACAAACGAAGAAATAAACATTATTCAACAAATGATTCTAAAAGAATTTTAAAAATAAATCATTCGAATCCCAACAGTGTTCTAGAAATAATCAAAAGACCAAAATAAGAATAGAAGGTAAAGAAAAAAAAAAAGAACAAATAATAATAAAAAAATATGATCGACGAATTGTTGGAAACACATTTATAGTTCAGAAAAAAATACGAAAATAGCATTCCACAAATCTGTTCATATTGAATAACACAGCTATCAAACCATCTTTCCGGATGACTTTTCAACAACAAGAAAAGTATTCATTATATCATTTACCCCCGTCGGCCATTAATCGTTGCAGCGAGCGCCCTCTACAGGGAAGAAAAAACATAAAAAATGAATAAATACATGGGGAAAAGATAGAAAAATTTAATGGCGGGAAAATGATTTATCATGCAATATGCGCAAGGAAAACAGTAACACATGGCAGTTGACAAGTTAAATTTATTTCTCGCAGAATTCTTCATCGGTTTTTTTTTTTTTTTTTTTATTATGGCTATTTTTTATTTATGAATAAACTGTGTTTATTTTTGGAGGCGATACGTTTAATTTTGTTTCGTTCGTTGTCATGGATGGCTCGAACTCGATTATTTTAAAAGTATTCGCATTCGACTCTGATACGTATCTTTTAATGCGATACGTGATATTCGAGCATTCTTTTCAAAAGAGTGTACAAGTTGAAGATTAATATAGTTATTTTTTAAAAAATCTTCAAACATATTAAATAGAAAATATGAGGTTAATTTAATAAATAAAAGTATGTTCGAAAAAAAAATATTTAAAATTCTGTAAAGGCAAAAAACAGAACAAAAAATTGATATACGAATAAAAATGAACGAATAAAACAAAATAACGAATTAAAAATAACGAAAAAATTTAAAAAATAATAAGATAATAATGAATAAAAATAATAAATAAATAAATAATAATGAATAAAAAATAATAAAATAATGAATAAAAATAATAGATACATAATGAATAAAAATAATAGATACATAAATAATAATGAATAAAATAATAAATAAATAAATCATAATGAAAAATAAATAATAAATAAATAATAATGAAAAAAATAAGAATAAATAATGAAAATAAAATTATAGTGAATAAAATTTAATTGATAAAGAAATACATTACACAAAAATAATGTAAAAAGAAAAATTAATAAAAAAAGAAAAAATTAAAAAAAATAATAATAATAAAGATGATAATGAATGAAAATAATAAATAATATAATTAATAAATAAATGATAACAATAAATAAATAATGAAAATAAATGATAATGAATAAAAAATAATAAATTGATAAAGAAAAGTATGATACAAAAATTATGTTTAAACTTTTATTATTAATAAATATTAAGCAAAAATTTGTTTAAATCCTATATTTGAAATAAAGTTTAAATTATTTAAATAAGGAAAAAATAGTAGAAACGGTAAATAAAGCAAAAATTTAATTTAATTATTATCATTTCAATGAATATTATAAATTTATTTTTGGAAGAAAATATTTACATAAGTAACTAAACTTAAATATATGAAATGACGAATCATATTTAATTGAACGAATTTTAAAAGTAAATGCAAAAATTTTTTCGTGATTGTTCAGGATTTATTTAATCAGTGAGTAATTCAAAAATTATGAAATAAATCTATGACTGTTATTTTGCAAAATGATAAGAAGTAAAAAAAAAAAAAGAAAAAAAAAAAAAAAAAAAAAAAATTCTAACCATTTTTATTCTTAGAATATCATTTTTATTCGTTTCACACTAGACTTAATTATTAATACGCTTTTATTAGCTTCACCCGTTTGTTTGTATGTATGTATGTAACTGACTTTTTCCCCTGGAGATCTGTTTCTCCTCATATACACTATTTAAGCTGCAAAGAAACATTTACAGGCATCTTTCAGAAAGTAAACAGTTGATTCTTTTCTTCTATTAGTTTCACCTGAATGTTTGTTTGTTTGTTTGTAACTGACTCTTTGTTCTCGATTTTGCCCTACTTTAAACGATCAGATTTAATTTAAACGTTGTAGACTTATGAAGGACCAAGGACACTAAAATACTTTGATAAGTTTATTATCTCATCAGGATTAAGATCGCCAGCATTAGAGTTTTTATTTTTAACTTATGAAGAGCAATTTAACCCATGTAGAATGAAAGTATTCAGTAAAGACATTCAAACCTACGTGGGACAATGGAGGACGCGCCTGACTATGGATCACTAGATTCCCTGTTCGAATCCTGGCTGGCGCGACATAGTCGCATTTAGCCTTCGTTTTACTCACAATTACAATTACACCTCATTTAAATATTATAGTTTAAAAACACTAAAAACATGCTTTTTAGAGTTAATCAAATTAAAAAGTAAAAAATAATTGTTAACATAAGAATAAAATGACTGAGGAGAAAATGAATGTCACTGTTCTAAAAGCGTGGGGTGCTTTGTATGACATTTTAAAACTAACACTGCATTTCGGAATGAAACTAGTGAAAAATTATAACGATTGATATCGAGCACCCCACGCTTTTAGAACAGTGACATTCATTTTCTCCTCAGTCATTTTATTCTTATGTTAACAATTAATTTTTTTACTTTTTAGCTTGATTAACTCTAAAAGTGTTTTTTAGTTTTTTAAACTATTCATTTTATTATAAGCACCACATTAGACACTTATCGTGCAAAAGTGGTTCCGGAAAGAGATTCTGAAACAGGGAGATATTTTCGTTTTACGAGGTAAGGTTGTCAGCTTTACGCCTAACGCTCTACAGTCATATTAGACCGGAACCTACGGTTAAAATTGGATTCGAACAATTACAATCATCATGACAACGCCGGGATTCAAGCCCGGAACCTGTGGCACCGAGAGCAAGAACGCTAGTCACTCGGCCATCACGCCCCAATTGTATAAACTCATCATCATCCCAATCAGTGGTACAATAGCCCCATGGTGAGCCAAGGCCGCCTGCCTATTGACAGATTCCGAAACAGGAGATGTTTTCTTTACGAGGTAGGCTTGTCAGTCCTACATCCAACGCTTTACAGTCATATTATACCGGGACCTACAGCTTAAAGAGAATTCCGAACCACTACAAATATCCATGGCACCGCCTGGACTTGAACCCTGTGGCACCCAGCGTCAGTACGCGAACCACTCGGCCATCAAAACCCAATTATATAAACTAGATATAATTAATTTAATAAATTAATTTTTTAATTTAATAAATTAATTAATTTTTTTTTAATTTTTGGAATGCCATAAATGATGGTTTGGTTTTGTCGCTCTACTGTCATTTTATGCACACTTTTAGACTAATTAGACCGGGACCGACAGCTTAACATGAATTTTTCTGGCTTTTTGCTGCTAACAGTCGCTTATCATTGGTTCTAATATTAAATAGAACTTTTCATACAGAAATCAACACAATAATTTAAAATGTTGCGCCATACCATATTACAGTATATGAGATTGTATAATATTGTTGCAATGTTGTGTGCAGCTGCAATATAACTGGGTGTGGTTGGGTTAAAACCTGAGACATAAGTTTGAAAACTCACAGCTTTATTTGCACGGACACAAATATCACACGCAAGCAATTAGAGACATACAATATCCAACACTATTAAAGACACTTAATTATAAATTCGTTGGAGAATTCCACTTCTAAGCCGAAAACTCGATACTCAGTATTATTAAAGTGTATTACGTACGTATGCACAGTACGCTCGAAATATACTTCCTCTCCGGTTGAGAGTCTGTAGGCCAAATTATACGCAGGGTTGTGTTAAATACATTTCCTCTCGGGATGATAGATTGTAAACTAAAAGTTTTATCAGTGGGCGTGCAAGTTCCGCTGTACTTCCTCTCGGATGAGAGTCTCTAGGCTTACTGGCTATTTCACCTGAACGCCGCAGGGTGCGCTCTTGCCAATGAGTAAGAGGAAGCATGGTTACAGTAAGAAATACTTTGAAGCTTTAAAGCTTCAAGACTTAATTATCAAACACTGTGAATTTATAATTATAATTGAGTATAATTTATATGGAATAAGTCTCAAAATGCTTCAGCAATTACAGCCGATAATGAGTGCAGTAGAAATAACGACTCATAAACAAACATCAAATGACAATAGAAATAAAGAAATGGAAAACAAGGATATTATTATCTTTCATTCTCTATTGCAATATTATTCGTATCCAATAACAAGCGCAATATCATTTTTTTTTTTTTTTTTTCGAAAAACGAATGATTATAGCAAAAAAAAAAAAAAAAAAAAAAAAAAAAAGCGTATGAATTTCTTCACTTTAACCGTGAACTGAAAAAGTACATTAGGAAATCCATCCTATTGAAAAACTTTCACTTTAGCATTTATTACAGTATACAAGATTATACTTCAAAATATTTTCTTACAATATTATAGAAAGATTAACTTAATTATCAAATTTTTGAATTTATAATTATGATTGAATAAATTAAAAATGGAACTAAGCCATCTTAAAACTTCAAACTGACAATAGAATAATTTCTATTGTCATTTGAAGTTTGTTTATGGAAACCATGGATATACCATACAGAAACCAACAAAATAATTTTAAATGTTGTGACATTTTACAGTATATAAGATTGTTAAGAAATATTTTGGTGCATAAGGATTAACTTAATTATTAAACATTTTGAATTTATAATTATGATCGAGCATAACTTATATGGAATAAGTCTCAAAAATGCTTCAGCAATTACAGCCGATAACGAGTGCAGAAGAAATATTAACAACTCATAAACAAACCTCAAATGACAATAGAAATTAAGAAATTGAAAACCATGAATATTGCTATCTTCCATGGTTTCTCTTTTGCAGTATAGTTCGATATACTCTATTCTATTATAGTAAAATTATATTGTATAAACTGTTGCAGTATATTGCAGGAAAAGTATTCTCTATCACAGTATAGTATTCTATTGCAGGATAGTATTCTTTATTGTAGTATTATTCGCATCCAATAAAACGAACAATATCATTTTCTTCCAAAAGCGAATGAATAAATAATAATAAAAATAAAAAAAAACATACGAATTTCTTCACTTTAACCGTGAACTGAAAAAGTACTTTAGGAAATCCAACCCATTGAAAAACTGTCACTTTAGCATTTGCGATACGTTTTAAAATCTAAAACCCGTATTTCACAAAAAAAAAAAAAATTTAAAAGAAAAAAAAAAAAAAGGATGAGATGACATGTCTGAGTTTTAATACTTTTTACTCATACATTTTTTATTCCTTCAACCTGGCAACGAATAAAAAACAGTTCAACTTTTCAAGATGTAGCCATACATTATACATTTATTTAAAAAAAAAAAAAATAGAGTGCCGAAAGAAATACCCGTCTTTGCACATGCGTCACTTTTATTTGGTGATCCTTCAAGCTAAGGTGACACGTCTGTTATCTACCGAAAAAGGGGGTAAATGTGGGGTTTAAGATGTGAATTTATTTTTTTTTTTTTTTTTTGGTAAATGTCAAAAGTTTTTAATACTTCGAAAGATGAGCACGGATATGTATTAAATAACAAGTCCAAATTTCGTGTCGTTTTAAAAATAAAATTTGTTTGGTAACAATTTTGTTTATAACTAAATTTATCTATTACATAAAAAAGGAAAGGTTTATTGCCAATATTTAAAATGGGAATAAAAAATTAAATTTGCTAATTATATTGTTTTTTTCCCAATGCAGCGGGCAAATACTAAGACAGTTGTATTTTATCCCATAAGCAACCGCTGCACCGACGTTACACACTAGCACTACCCAGGAGGTGCGTGTAGCTCTGCAATCATGTTAGACCAAGACCTACGGTTTAAAGTGGATTCCGAACAACTACAAACATTCATGGCACCACGGGCAATCGAACAACGTAACTTAATCGATCGTCAATCGGGCCAACTAACTTCCCTTCTCTATTGCAGTATTATTCGTAACCAATAAAACAGAAAATATCATTTTTTTTCTAAAAACGAATGAATAAAAAAAAAAAAAATAATCGAATTTCTTCACTTTAACCGCGAACTGAAAAAGTACTTTAGGAAATCCATCCCATTGAAAATCTGTCACTTTAGCATTTGCAATTCGTTTTAAAATCTAAACCCGCATTTCAAAAAAAAAGGTAGGGCAAAAAAAAAAAACTAAAGGATGAGTTGACATGACTGACTTTTTTTTATTCACTTTTTTTCAACCTGGCAACGAATAAAAAACAGTTCAACTTTTCAAGATGTAGCCATACATTATACATTTATTAAAAAAAAAAAAAAAAAGTGGCGAAAGAAATACCCGTCTTTGCACATGCGTCACTTTATTTGGTGATCCTTCACGCTAAGGTGACACGTCTGTTATCTGCCGAAAAGTGGTAAATGTGGGGTTTAATGGAACAGTGCTGAAAAAGTACTACCGAAAAGCAAAGATAAAAAAATAAAAAGAGCTCTTTTAAGCTAAGCCTTTGGCTCCCCCTGTCATTTGTTCTAAAGACTAAATAATTAATTGTTTTTAAATTACCTGACAAGCAGATATTAATGGGAAAGGGATAGATACATTTTTTGCAATATGTCTTCAACTTTTTTTTATTCCCTCTTAGTTTAATTTTTAAGGCAGAGCGGTAAGCTGATTGACGGATTAGCCTCAAAAAAAAAAGGAGTGTGAATTTAATTTTTTTCTAGTAAATGTCAAAAGTTTTTAATACTTCAAAAAGATGAGCACGGATCGGTATTAAATAACAAGTGCAAATTTTGTGTAATTTTTTAAAAATAAAATTTGCTCAGTAACAATTTTGTTTATACCTATAATAACGGATTATATTAAAAAATGAATAATTTATTGTTATCATTAAAATGGGAAAGTTAAATTTGCTAATTGTACTGTTTTTTTTTTTCTAATGCGACTGGCAAATAATTAGGCAGTGGTTTTGATGCCAAAAGCAAGTGCTGCAGCGACGTTACTCACTTAGCATGTTAGACCGAGACTTAAGGAACAAAGTGGATTCGAAACACTGCAAACATTCATGGCAACGCCGGAACTCGAACCCGAAACCTGCGGTACCGCTCGCCTAACTTCCCTTCTCTATTGTAGTATTATTCGTAACCAAATAAAACACACAATATCATTTTCTTTTTCAAAATGAATGAATAAAAAAAAAAAAAAAACACTCAAACTTCCGCGAACTGAAAAAGTACTTTAGGAAATCCATCCCATTGAAAAACTGTCACTTTAGAGTTTGCAATTCGTTTTAAAATCTAAACCCGTATTTCAAATAAAAAAAAGGCTTGACAAAAAAAAAAAATCGAAAAGAAAATAAAAAAAAAAACTAAAGGATGAGATGACATGTCTGAGTTTTAATACTTTACTCATACATTTTTTCAACGAATAAAAACAGTTCAATTTTTCAAGTTTTAGCCATACATTATACATTTATTTAGAGAAAAAAAAAAAAAGGGTGCCTAAAGAAATACCGTCTTTGCACATGCGTCACTTTATTTGGTGATCCTTCAAGCTAAGGTGACACGTCTGTTATCTGCCGAAAAGGGGTGAATGTGGGGTTTCATGGAACAGTACTGAAAAAGTACTACCGAAAAAGCAAAGATAAAAAAAGAGCTCTTTTAAGCTAAGCCTTTGGCCCCCCTGTCATTTGTTCTAAAGACTAAATAATTAATCGTTTTTAAATTACCTGACAAGCAGATATTAATGGAAAAGAGATAGATACATTTTTTGCAATATGTCTTCAACCTTTTTTTTTTTTATTCCCCCTCTTAGTTTAATTTTTTAAGGCAGAGCGTTAAGCTGATTGAAGGATTAGCCTCAAAAATAAGGTGTGTGAATTTAATTTTTTTTCTACTGGTAAATGTCAAAAGTTTTTAATACTTAAAAAGATGAGCATGGATCGGTATTAAATCACAAGTGCAAATTCCGTGTCGTTGTAAAAAAATAAAATTTGTTCAGCAACAATTTTGTTTATATCTATAATTATCTGTTACATAAAAAGGGAAAACCTTTACTGTCAGTAATTAAAATGGGAATAATAAGTTCAATTTGATAATTATATTGTAAATAAGTAAAAAATTTCACACATTTGGAAAGCTTTCCAAAATGATTGAAAAGCTTTTCTAAAGCACTTTCTTTAATTGGTTAACTAGATCGTTTCTTTAACTAAATCGTTCACTGTTTAACTGGTTAACGCCCTTGTTCTCCATGTATCGGGTGCGACTTGGTAGACAGTGCACATCAAGTGTCGAATTCGAAACCTGAAGCATTTAAGATGGAACTTCTTCATTGCCCCATGCTATAGCCCCATGGTAGGCCCACGCCGTCTGCCTACTGGCTTCGAAACAATAGAAGTTTTCTTTTTACAGGGCAGGGTTGTATGCTCTGTTGTTCTTTCCTACTTCGTAGACAGCAATATCTAGACCAAGTCCAAGAACCCATGTGGTCTCATGGAAGGAGGGGGCAGCTTCTGTTGTGATGGAGCATCCGTAGGTGCAAGTCTGACCGGGGGCTTTGCTTTTTAAGGGGTAGGGTTGTCAGCCCAATGCTCTATAGTCATATTAGACAGGGACCTACGGTTTAAAGTGCATTCAATACCACTACAAACATTCATGGCACCGCCATGACTCGAACCCTAAACCTGTGGCACCGAGAGCTAAAGCATTTAGCTACATAATAAACCATTCTCTTTGTCTAAATAATTGATATCCACTTTGTAATTTATTTAATATCCGGATTCAATAGAGCTATCATCTCTATTATACTTTTAAACTAAATCATTTTCCCATAATTACATTCCCACCGATAAAACATTTGCCTATTGCCCTTGCCATAAATCAACTTGAACTCGAACCCGGAGCCTGTGACACCGAATGCCAGAGCGCTAGTCACTCGGTCATCAGATGGAACTAGGACTAAATTTAATTCTTAATTAACTTTATTAGAATTATTCCGCATTCTAATAAGAACAGATGTAATGAAAAAAAAGCTTTTAATCTGCTTTAAAATCTCTTCCAAGGTAAAATTTGATTAGAATTCATAATGAACACATCACTTTTCATCCCTTAATGATTTTTGACATGTGTTCTTAATAATAATGGTCTCCGAACGTATGACGAAAAAAAATTTATCTTCAAGCGGTATGAGAACA
Organism: Caerostris extrusa; assembly: GCA_021605095.1. Lineage (NCBI taxonomy): Eukaryota > Metazoa > Arthropoda > Arachnida > Araneae > Araneidae > Caerostris > Caerostris extrusa. Next base: position 13,885 of record BPLR01014778.1, on the reverse strand, counting down.
ATTTAACAAATGGCTCTTACGTACTATAATTTACATGTTGTAGTTGATGTGTCGTTTTGTTTGTGCAGCTCGATCAGGGTGTGGTCAAGTTGATACTCGTTTAACAGCACATAATTTTATTTTTACAATCGACACACTGCAAAATTAATATACAACAGGTACCACCTTTAAGACATATATTTAAGTGGAAGAATTCCACTTCTAGGTTGTAAATAAAGTTACTCGGGTACACACGCTGGATAATGAAATATACTTCCTCTCTGGATGAGAGTTTGTAGGCTAATTTATGCACAGGATGGTGCTAACTATACATTATCCCGGTGTGAAAGACTAAACTAAACGTCTCTGAATCAGCACTCGGGAGGAGAGGTCGTAACTAACGGCAGCATCTGTTTTTCCATACGTCCTCTCTGGTGAGAGTCTTGACTGACGACTTCTTCTGAACGACGCAAAGGGACGCTCTTGCAGTGTGCATGAGGAAACATGGCTGCATAGGTAGAACCACGATTACAACGCTAGATTACATTCGATGAGAGAAACTTTTGTTGTAATGAGCAAGGTATTTCAAAAAGTGATTTAACAAGATCTAATTACTTTTATTTTATTTGTAAATTATATATTTGTATTTTGATACAATGAATTAAAAAGTAATTCCTGGAGCTATTATTTGAATTTATGCTTCATAAAAGAATCTTCAAGATTAATTCTCTCAAAAAACATTAATTTATAATATCAACTTATCAATATTGCCCAATCGGGGATTAGAGTGCTAGATATCATACAAGAAGATATATTTTATTTCATTGACGGCTCAATTGACGTCTCAGTTCTCAAAAATAAAGAGACTAGATGGTAATTGTGATAAAGTCTCGCATCAACATGAGGATTGGATGCTGGAAATTGCCCATATGACATACAAGCTCTTTATACCCTTTCCAGAAATATATAAATAAATGTAATATATATATATATATATATATATATATATATATAGTGAAACATTTTTCACTTAATCTTACGATTAATCTTTTGGAAATGCAGCCAACAAAATGTCACTTCATGATTCCCCGCGTCACTTTCGCCAAATAACTCAATCAAACTATTATCACTGCCCAACATACTGTTAGTTTCCGAAACATTTTCTCCAAAGTTTAATCTTACTATTGGTCTTCTCGGAAATGCAATCAACCAAATGTCACTTCCATGATTCTGCCGGTCCTTTTCACCATCTAAGAGAACCCTGACGTCAAATACCGCCGCCGAAAAACGAAAAATTCCTTGAAGCAATTCACGACGCAGATCCAAAAACACCAATAAACACAAACTCGGCCAATAAACAACGGCTAGAAATATACAAACCCAAAACAAAAGGGGAAAAAATACAGGAAATACAAAAAACAATATGAAAAAAAAAAAAAAAAAAAAAAAAAAAAGATGTCTGCAGCTTTGAGAAAAAAAGAAAAACTTCAGAACGAAAGCACAATTTTGGAACGCATCGGATCGCCTGGAGACACTGCGGTTTCAAACTGGACGGATAAAAAAAAAAAAAAATAAAAAGCAAATGACAGGATTGCAGGGTTTCGAAATAAGTTTTATCTTTTAAGGCGATTCCAGGACGAAAATACCATAACGAGATCTGTTGGAGGAGATGACAGAAAGCTTGTTAAGGAAACCTATACTTGGAGGCTTTTAATCCGGGACAATCCTTAAATGTCTGGAGATTTTTATTGGGAAGAAATGGCGTGTAAATTTCTATTCGAAATGAAATAAATCTGCGGAAATATATAGGATATGACTTTGAATTCCTCCTAAAATTCCTTTAGAATAATTTCTAAACAGTATTCTAAGCAACAAAATTACAGATTTGCGTATGTATTTGTCACCAGTGGCGATTTATTGAACTTTGGCTAGGTATATTTTTATAACAGAGAAAAAAAAAAAAAAAAATATAAGCTCATTTTACATACTTACTTTAATACTTTATTATTGCCCAACTGTTAGCACAGTAGTAATGTTCGCAGTTTGCATGGTAACAGATTAGCGTTTGCATTTGTTACAAGTGGCGATTTATTGAACTTTGGCTAGGTATATTATTATAATAGAGGGAAAAAAATAAAACTCAAGAGAGGAAAAATTTAAGCTCATTTTACGAATTTTCTTTAATACTTTATTATTGCCCAACTTGTAGCCCAGTAGCAATGTTCACAGTTTGCATGTTTACAAATTTGCGTTTGCATTTACCACCAGTGGCGATTTATTGAACTTTGGCTAGGTATATCTACGATTTATTGAAACTTGGCTAGGTATATCTGCAATTATTGAAATTTGGTTATGTATATCTGTAAATTATTGAAATTTGGCTATGTATATCTGTGAATTATTGACCTTTGGCTAGGTTTTTCTGCGATTTATTGACCTTTGGTTAGTATTTCTACGATTTATTGACCTTTGGCTAGGTATGCGATTTATTGAACTTTGGCTAGGTATGCGATTTATTGAACTTTGGCAAGATATATTTCTATAATAAAAAATATAAAAAATTTAAGCTCATTTTACGAACTTACTTTAATACTTTATTATTCCCAACTTGTAGCACAGTAGTATGCAGGGAGATTTAGATTTATATTCACAGTCGAAGCCTTCTGAAAGGAGGTTTGGTTTGTCCTCTTCTACAGTCATTTTGTGCTCACACACATACAGTATAATTTACATAGAAAAGCTAATCTAAATAATATCGTGGTCACAAATGTTATTAATTTCCTTTCCTTTTCCTTCCTAAACTAGAGCCAATTTAATTTAATCTTTTGTGTTAATAAATAAATATCTTCACAAAAAATATATTGCAATTAAAGTAATTATAATACATTTACAGTAATTAATTTATTATTATAATTAAAGTACTACAATCAAAAATATATTTTAGAAGTAATAATCTTTTTATTACTTTAAATTTAAGTATAGCATTTACAGTATAGGATTGTTTAATTTACATAGAAAAGCTAATCTAAATAATATCATGATCACGAATCTTATAATTTTCCTTCTAGTTAAACTCTAACCAATTTAATTTCCTAATCCTTTTTGTATAAACAAATAAACATCAATACCGAAAACACCTAGCTTGGCTTACACCACAATACCTCCAATTCCAACTGCAACTTCTATTCTAGTAACCTCTTTACAACTTTCGCTCAAAACCGTCTTTAGTAAAAAAGAAATTGTATATATATATATCTATATAAACCCTCTGTTTACCTCCCTGGTTTGTTCAGTACCCTCCAAAGCACCATCTATCCTACTAGGACATCTGCCTCTTTCGTGGGTAAATATTTGTTCTGCAATCTGAATGGATGTGACAGAATTTCGATCTACACCCCTTTGCCTCTGTACCGTGTCTATGGGCAATCATTGGATTAAAATTGGCATCTTCCTTCTTTATTGGGTTGGGATTCAAATGCAAATCAGTGGTGAGGACCAGACCTTTTGGGAGTTTGGGGAAGGTACACACACTTGTATTTGGAACTGGAGTTTGGAATGATTTGAATTATTTAGCGCTGCCTTTTGTAATTAAAAGTTTCTTTTGCGATGGCCTTTTTCAGAAGATTTCGAGTCTCTCTTTGATGTGTTTGTTTGGAGAGGCGTTGTAGAAATGGGTCAGAAACTCGAAAAGTTGACTTGGGTTTTCGGAGAAAGTTTTACAGAAGAATGTTGTTGATTTAAAAGCGTTTCGAATGCAGATATTTTTTTTTTTTTTCTATTATGCTAATGTTGCTTCTTTTTTCGGTTAATTCTTTGGATTGATGGATTCTTTTAGTCGCTATTTTAGGAAAAGTCTTCCAAAATATTCACAGATTCACATATTTTTCTTCTTTTTTTTTATAGGTTTCTCTTATACATGAAATAAAATATTCAAATATCTATTATTTTTAGATTTTCTTGCACTTTTTCCTTTGAAATTTTTTTAAAATTAACTTTTGATTTCTGATCTATAAAATATCATTGCCAAAGTTGTGATTCATTTAAGTAAAATTGCCTTAAATGATTCGTTGGTTATTTTTTTTAAGTTAAACTAAGAAATAATGCAATCTTTATTTGTTTTCGATAACAGCTACTACCACACCACTGTGCCTAGAGCTGAGTTGCCTCTTTACAGTTAGGGAATGATGTGGATGAGAAGAAGTCTGTGACGCTCTACGGCCATGCGAGACCGGGACCTACGGTTTAAAGTGAACTCCAAACCACTGCAAACATCCATTTCATCGCCGGGTTTCGAATCTGAAATTTGTGGTACAGAGCGGCATAGCACTAGCCACTCGGCTATCACGTCACCAGTAGCCGCTGCAACAGAAGCGCTACTAGAAGGATTTGGCTTAGTTTGGTTTGGTGTGTCCTGTACGGCCATTTTGTGCACACTTTAGGGTTTCATTGGATTAAAATTGGCCTCTTGGGTAAATATTTGTTCAGTAATCTGAATGGATGTGACAGAATTTCGATCTACACCCCTTTGCCTCTGCGCCGTGGGCAATCATTGGATTAAAATTGGCATCTTCCTTCTTTATTGGGTTGGGATTCATATGCAAATCAGTGGCGAGGACCAGACCTCTGGGAGTTTGTGGAAGGTACACACACACACACACACTTGTATTTAGAACTGAAGTTTGGAATGATTTGAATTATTTAGCGCTGCCTTTTGTAATTAAAAGTTTCTTTTGCGATGACCTTTTTCCAGAAGATTTCGAGTCTCTTTGATGTGTTTATTTGGAGAGGCGTTGTAGAAATGGGTCGGAAACTCGGAAAGTTGACTTGGGTTTTCGGAGAAAGTTTTACAGAAGAATGTTGTTGATTTAAAAGTGTTTCGAATGCAGATATTTTTTTTTTTTTCTTTTTTTAACATTTTCTGTTATGCTAATGTTGCTTTTTTTTCCGGTTAATTCTTTAGTTGATGGAAAGGAATGATTCTTTTAATCGCTATTTTAGGAAAAGTCTTCCAAAATAGACCACCCCTGAATTTCATAAATAGGTTTCTTTTATACATGAAATAAAATATTCAAGTATCTCTTATATTTTGGATTTTTTTGCATGTTTTTGTTAAATTTTTTTAATTAACTTACGATTTCTTATTTATAAAATATCATTGCAAAAATTGTGATTCATTTAAGTAAAATTAGCTTAAATGATTAGATGATTCTTTAAGTTAAACAAAAAAATAATGTATTTTTTGTTATTGTTTTCGATAACAGCTAATAACTAAAAAGACCAATTTTTAATTTAAAATTCCCGGGGCTTATGGAATTCATTTTTTTTTTTTTTTAGGTTGTTTGTAGGAGTTTGGCGTTGTAGGCGTTTGAGTTACGATTGGCTTTGTGAGACGCTAAAACTGATTCCGGCAATTTTTGAAATGTCTGAATTAATTGAGCAAAAAACTTGCATTAAATTTTGTTTACGCAAACGTATAGAATGTTTCAGATGGCATTCGGTGAGCATTCCTATATCGGAAAGAAATGTTTAGAAGTGGTATATGTAGTTCAAAGAAGACAGAGAACGCGTTGAAGACGACGAGTCCTCTGATCGACCCTCAATCTCAACCGACGAAGTTCCGTCCAAAAAATTAAAGATTTGGTGCTTGCAACCCGTTGATTTATAATTAGAGACCTTTCTGGTGATGTTGGAATTTCAAAGGATCGATCAATTCCATTTTGGGTCTCAAACATGTCAAATTTCGATTGGTACCGAAAAAAACTGAATGCGCCAGCTGACACTGCATTGATTCTTCGTGACTTTCCGCCAAAAATAAAACCCATATCGCTCCACAACCACCATATTCACCTAATTTAGCATCGCGCTACTTCTGGCTATTCCCTAAACTCAAAAGACCTCTCCGGGGACACCATTTTGGGTCGATTGAAGAGACATTTCAAAAATCGCCGGAATCAGTATTAGAATTTCACAAAATCAAGCAACTGAAGCACTAATGAATATTTTGACGGAAACTTTCACACAGATGTCAAGGACAGTGACAACAGCTAAAAAAAGAAAAAAATGAAATACCATGTGTCTGAGAAATTTAAATTGAAAACTGGTCTTACTTTTTGGACACAGTAGTATATGGAAAGCTCCATTTAATATTAGCGACTATTAGCAGCAACTGAAAATTTCTCGGAATGATCACGTGGAAAGAGGAAGGGTAAAGATTTCCTTCTAAATTAGTAATAAAGAATGGCAATAAAATCTCTTTCTTCTTCTTCATTGGCACAGCAGCCACATGGTCATCCCAGGTTTACATATATTGGTTCAGCTAACTCGTAACTATATTTATTGGATTTCAAAACCAATTCAAAAAATTCGGAAGCCCAGCATGCTATTCAATAGGCCACATAACACAAAACAATAAATTGCACAATTTATCAAAAACATATTGTCACTGCCGGTTTGTTTGCATATTTACTTATAAAACAACTAGCACTGCAATACGTCTTGACTAAAATACGCAAATAACGTGCAAGAAGAATCAGATTCGAATGCCCTCATGGCGTACATTGTAGTCACTGTTTTCAGAAACGAGAAGATCCAATGTCTACGAAAACAAGGTGTCAAATCGAAAGTCCTACCTGGTAGTAGTTTACCGAGTTTTCGCCCCACATGACACGCAAATACGGGACAGTTACCCTTAAAATGCCCGGCAGGAAAACCAATGGTGGGCCATTCATGGTATACAGAAATGGAACACAAAATGCACTCATGTACAACGGTGTGGCACAAAAAAAAACAGGGAAGTTCAACCCAAACTTTTTGCAATATCTTCAAAAAGCATTCCTCTTAAACACTTTCCAAAGCTTATAAGTTCCAAAAATGAACACCTAATGGTTACTAAATTTTTACCCAAAGCGACGACAATCCAGGCTTACACCACGCAGTTGAATATAGTATGGCACAAAGGATATGGCCAGGATTTACATGCATATTTTAGAGCCCAATCTAACGTGTCCCGGTTTCAAGATAATGCAACCCCACGCGAAAGGAACTATCAGGTGGTCTTTAGAGATTAATGACCAGCAGACACAATGGATCTCTAGCCGCGTGCCTAATTGTATTTCCATCTTTATTACAATGATGAGGATGATAATACCCCCATTCTAAACCATTTTGAAACTATTACTTAGTGGCAAGCATGTCCCACCAAAATGATGAAGCGATGCTATTATCCTCAAATTGCAGGTGCATTGATTAATAGTGGCATTCCAGATTTTCTTCGTGTTAAGTCAATATTAATTCCCCGGGCGTTAAAACAGCATAGTTGATGTGGTTAATATTTAATCACATGTGAAGATTTGCATCTGTCTATGGGGAAAGACTTGCAGACCAACTTCCAGTTACCACCATTTAAAAGTTTAATCTATTGCTGAAGCTATAGATACGATAAATTTTGTATTCCTCTGCATTTGTTATGGATTATAGGTCTTAATTGGTGAGAGAGAATTTGAAGTTGACCTTATTGTTCTTTAGCAAAGATAACTATCTTTTAGAACTGTTTAAATTAATTTGTGTCATTCTTTGGATGGTTTATCGGGTTTAAAATAGTGTTGCCTTTCTGTTTCATAGAAAAAAAAAAAATTATTATATTATAGGTCTTCGTTGAAATTTCATGTAGAATTAAGAAATATTGTTAATATGTAAAGTTTCGAAACTGATGACTTAATATTTTATTTTATATAAAATTAACCTTACTGTTTCTATTATAGGTATAACTATTCTTATAATTATTTTAATTAATCTGTGCTCTCCTTTTGCCTGACATTAAGTTATTGTAATGGTATGGGCGACCAGATTGCAGTGTTGTCGGTCGTGCAGCTCTGGATTGTAGCTAGGTGTGGTTCGGTTGAGATACTAGATTTGGTTTAGTTTGTCTTGTTTGGTTTTGAGTTTTTGATTTGGTTTTGACTAGGCATTGGTCTAACGTTACATTAACCTGTAGGTCCCAGTCTATTTAGCTTAAAAGTATGCACGGTCATCTTGTGCAAACTTTAGCTAAAACAGACCAGGACCTACAGCTTAACGTAGATTCCGAATCACCCACGAACGTCCATGCCACCGCCAGGTGAGATACTTGAGGCACAGGTTGGAACTCACATCTTTATTGACACACGCACAAACACCACACAGTATTTAACACATTTAAAAACATATAATTAAAGGTTCTTGAATGATTCCACTTCTGAACCTAAAATAAAGATACTCAGGTACGCATTGGATGAGCAAAATATATTTCCTCTCCGGGTGAGAGTCTATTGGCCAACTTATGCGCAGGTTGCGTTAAATATATTTCCTCTCGGTGGTGAGAGACTGTAAACTAAACGTTTCTCTGCAAAACTGCGTGATTCCACTGTACTAAACTTTTCTCAGAGGCAGCGCCGGCTGCGCTGTACTTCCTCTCGGGTGAGAGTCTCGAGGCCTCATTTCTACTGTTACATTATGTATTATAGATTTGGTTAAATTCATGAAATTTAATATAGAATTTAAAAAATATTGTTATATATTCATGTGTTTAATTCCTACATACTAGCATATGGATGCTAACATGTTTGATTCAAATTTGAAAACACAACAGAATGTTCATGAATTTAATGAATTCAAAAATTCTGTGATTCTTTTATGCATCACATTCAGTCATTGAATTAAGATAATTGTTCCTTTCCTTTCATTCTTTGTTTTTTTTTTTTTTTTTTTCTTTTTTTAAATTAAGACTCAAACAACGAGTGGCTAAAAGAATTAAATTACAATTTATAATGAGAAAACTTTTTTTATTAAACAGAAGAAAAAAAAGGTATATGTAAAGTCATGAAAATTATGATTAAAAAATCATTACGCGCAACGATTATCACAAAATTTGAAAGATTATCACAATTTCGTTGATTTTAAACATTTCTTGTTTTATGTTTTGTTACGAAAATTTCTTTTTCTTTAACTTTTTATTTAAAAAATTGTTTTCACTTTCGATCATAAGTGCAATTTTCTAAAGCATGAATTATTCAAAATTTAAAAGATAAAACAATCATATTTTTTTTTTATCTCGTTTAAATATTTTTTAAGGGAAAAAAATCAAATTCTAGTTTCAACTTAGCTTTTGAATTTTTAGAAACAATGCTTTGAATAATTTGTTTTCTTTTTCTTTAGATGCAGAAGATACAAAAAATAAATAAATATCTTTCTATTGAATCAGTAACACGATAGGGTAGACAATTCCACATCTTTATTATTTTTGCATCAACATTCTATTCCAATTCTTTTCTTAATGCACAAGGAGATTCTTTCCGTTGAAAAAAAAAAAACAAAAACCTAAAAAGGCTACTTTAAATTATTTAATTCAAGCCTAAATCAAGAGCCTTTATGTCAGCGACATTGGAAAGAATTTTTTTTTTTGTTCGATTTTTTTTTTTTTCATTTGTTCTTTTTCTTGCAATGTTCTTTATTCAAGAAGATGGTCTTTCATTCTTAAAAGAAACATGGAACTAAATTTCATTTTCTTAAAAGTCTTTTTTTTTTTTTTTTTTTTTTTCTCTTTTACCTAAATCAACCTTTTTGCTTTCATTTTCTCAAAGCAAAGAGAAGCATTTGGAATAAAAAAGAAAAAGAAAAGAAGTAAAAAAAAAAAAAAAAACGGAATAGTTCTATTGTGTTCGAATTCAGAACCTCTTAAAATGGTGGATGAGTATTTTATCTATAAATCTCATTTCCTTTCTTTGCACCAGTGGGTTGAGATCTTTTTTAAAGGCAGTTTAAACTTAATTATGTTGTGTAGATATCACTGAGAATCGAAGTAGCTTTTTTTTTTTTATTCAAATCAATTTCCCCCATTTTTTATTTCGTAAGGTAATTTCTTTTAAAGATCTTGGCAAATAAAGAATATTCTTTTTAAAACATGAAAATATATTTACTTATTAAAAAATTCAACATTTTTACCGACCAAAGGAAAATATTTGAGTTTCCCTCATGAATATATGTATTAAATATTTATATTTGTTTTTAAATTGAAAAAAAATATGGCCTTATATATAATTTTCAAACAGAGTCTATAATATGGTGTTTTAAATAATCTCGGTTTTAACTTCGATGCATTATTTTTGTGAGAAGAAAACCAGAGTTAGATTTGTAAATGCTAAAATTCCACTTAGGGCGTGATGGCCGAGTGACTGGCAATCTGGCGTACGGGGTTCGTATCCTGGTAGTGGTGTAGATGTTTGCTAGTGGTTCCGAAAACCACGTTATACTGTAGGTCCCAATATAATTAGCCCAAAGTGTGTAAAAAATGACCGTAGAGAGACAAACTAAACTGAACTGACGTTCAGTACCATAGGTTTCGGGTTCGAGTCGTTGCGGTGCTACGGATGTTTGTAGTGTTTCGGGATCCACTTTAAACCGTACGTACTGGCCTAATATGACTAATACTACTAAACTGCATCACATTACTGTAGTAGTAGGGCTGATTTGCCCTTACAGTTTGGGAATGATGTGGATGAGAAGAAGTCTGATCTACGGTCATATGAGACAGTGACCTACGGCTTCAGAGTGGATTCCCCTACAACCATCCATGGTACCGCTGGTTTGAACCCGGAAACCAGTGGCATGAACCGCCAGAGCCTAGCCCTCAGTTATCAGACCCCGGTCTAATATGACTGTAGAGCATTAGTCGTAGGTCTGACAACCGTACACCGTAAAAACAAAACAAAAAAATCTGTCTCGAAATCTGTCAGTAGGCAGATGGCCTTGCCCAACCACGGGCCAATCTGCCAATATTTCAAATTTAAGTATTGCATTTACAACATAGGATTGTTTAATTTACATAAAGCTAATCTAAATAATAATGATCACAAATATTATTTTCCTTCTAGATAAACTGAAACTAGCGTGGGATGGATACCCCACAAATACTCTACTCATGGATGGAGGGAAGGAGAGCAGTATTTGTTGTGATGGTAAGTTCCATGTAGCGAAGTTCGAGTCGCTAAAGAAGGAAGTGCCTTCCGGGAAGACTTTTACGGGTTACTACCCCCATTTGGGCATCGTATGGAAGAATAACCGGAAAAACTTCCAGCAGGTAGTTTCACTAACGAGGCAAGATGCTGAATATCGAAATGCCATCGAGACTCTAGTTTTTGAAACAGTGTACAACAATGTCGCCAGATGATTGAATATCAGCCCTAATGCTCCTCAGCAGCACATATTATCACTGAGCCACGAATCAGATCTATACAATTATACATAATATATATATAGATGGATAGATTATGTATACTAGTATATAAGATAGATAGATAGATGATAAGAAATTAGACTTAATGACAATACTTTTTGTTATGATCCACTGTACGATAGTCTTAAGTCTCGTTCAGACTCAATCGTAAGCGCCCAAAACAAAAAGTGATTTACGAACTTTTGTCCAATTCGGAAAGTAAACAATCGAAACCCCCATCAAGTAGGAAAGATTGGAACATCACAGGGCGTAAAGCGATTTCTGGCGCCTTGGTGTCATAGGGGTCGAAAAATACTTCTTCTCTGTCGCTTGACACTTCGCCATCTCATGCTTAAGTGTGAATGAGCATTGACTGCACTAATCACCATTCGACCACGAGTTGGACAATCAATGATTTAGCCATCAGAAATAAACAAGAGAAATGAATAAATGGATGAATAAACTCAGTAACATGCCAATGTTTAATAATGCACGAGATATATGAAGCAATTGGAATACTACAATGGCCTAATTCAAATAGCCACATGAATATAGCAATCTTGACTAGATCAAGAATTTCATGAAGAATGAATTGAACAAGAATCTCTAAGAGGATATACAAAAGTAAGATGAATGTAGTCTCAAATAATGAATGAAGTATTCCAAATTCTACAAGAAACACTATTTTAATAGCTAAAAGAATATCAAAAGTTTGAAAATTGTAGTCATCAATGAAGAATGAAATATTCCAAATACAAGAAGAAGCACTATACCAGCTCCATAAGCACCGGAAAATGCCAAAAGTGATAAATGTGAAACTTCAAGACGGAATTAATCAACTCACTTCAGTACTTATAGCTGTTGGATATACAAAATGTGATTGAAAACCATACTACAAAACACTTCAAACAAAAGCCAAATTATCCAGAAAATTCCTTAACGGCCTTATTGGGCCCTTAATTCTTAAATGCTTTATGAATAATTATTCATAAAGCATTATTCATAAAGCATTTCAGAATTAAGGGCCAAAGTACCATTTTCCGCCAAAATTTGAAATGGAGTTTATTTGCTGGACCCTCATTTCTTTTGGATAACGTCAAAGAACCCCTTAACTAGGACAAAATCAGTTCCCATGATGTAAATGGAATATTAAATATAAAAAAAAAAATTTAACTCAATTCCTACTTTTTTTCACTCTATTTGTAGAAAAAGTCCTTTACAAATAAAAGTTGAAATTTTCCTCTTACATCCAGCGCCATCTATTATTAGATACATGCAACTTAAATTGAAAACACTAAAATTAATTAATTAAATTTAATTACTGAATTAATATTTGAAAAACTGTATTAACATCCAGAGTCAATCACTACAAGTTCAAAAAAAAAATGTGTTTGAACTTGAGTGGACGAATAAAAAATACTTTTATGAACGATTGAAAATTTGAACAAGATATATAAAGGAGAGTGCGAGTTAATAGAAGGAATTGAAAAAAAAAAAATCGACTTTTTGAACATTAAGAAATCTACAAGGGTGAAACAATTTCCTAATCAATGAGCAGATCACCCAAACAAACGAGCAGACAGAACACTTTAGCTCGAAATGAATTCCCCTAATTCAATAATCCTCGCAATTAAAACACAGAAAATCTCCTTCTCAACCCCCCTCCCAACAATCACCCATTGAAAAATACGAACGACAAAGGGTAAAAATGAGATCTTTTAATGTTTGGGAGTTGCTTACACGTCGAAGGCTATTAAAACGTGCACTAATTTAAAGTTCACGAAATATTGTTAGAAATTAGGCGAAGAAAAAGAAAGGGAGGGGGACAAATAAATAAATAAATGAATGAAAAAGATGGAAGGGGAGTCAGTTGAACTATTTCCAGAAAGGGGTGGTCTGCCTTAACAACCACCGGAACTGAATCACGAAAAAACTACCAGATCAGTTCTTGCTTCAGCGGATAACTCATAATACCTCCCGAAATAATGATTAGGCCTCTTTATGGCACGGTCGATTCCAACCTTTACAGCCGAGAATCTTTTACACGACGCACTGCTACTTAATTAAACTAATTAAACGCAGTGCGCTCATAAAACGCAGGGCCGTCGTTCGGGCACTGCCACGCGGGCGACCGAGGTTCCAGAGCCCCCTTTGTCTGCGTAGTTCTTCATTTGGGGATGGTGTCAGACCTACGATATCGAAGCCATGCTCTTTATTAATGGTTTTGCCAGCGTAGGGAGGAATTTTTAAAGCCGATCGCGATGCGTATCATTTTGTGATGGTGGTGACCTTGCAACGCACACTATTTTTAGGAGAAGATATTTTCGGTGTTACACTACATTAATTTTTTTTCTAATTCAGCTAGGGCAAACGTTTAGATTGTCTGTTGTCTTTGATGCCTTAAGGCAATCGCTGTGCAGATGTTGCTGACTTTCAGCACAACCCAGGAGGTGCGTGCAGCTTAAAAGATAGGTTACGGACGTGGAGTGAACAATACCCCTGCATCAGATCCCTGTAGACCGGGACTTATGGTTTAAAAGTGGATTCTGAACCACTACCAAAGCATCCATGCGCACAACCAGGATTCGAACCCGAAGCCTGTGCTATGCGAGCATCAGAGCGCTAGCCACTCGGTCCTCAGGCAGACTAACAATTGAT
>BPLR01014777.1:0-70665 GCA_021605095.1 Caerostris extrusa | reverse complement strand
GTTACGTATTGCTCAGTTACTGCTTCCAGAAACGTATAGAAGTACTTAACATTCTGCGTCAACAGTCAGGCTGCTTGGTGGAATTGTCCTATCATACCACATTTAAATTGAACGCATTTACCCCCTGCATGTCCTCCAGGAAGGTAATGCCCCCTCCTCTTATGTTTGTGGTAAATAAATGTAAAACAGGAGCCCCAATGGCAGATGTATAAAAAATAAAATAATAATAAATAAATAAAAATCAATCGCATACGTAATCGTGTAAAGGAAGTTTATTTCGAAAACATGGCATTTTCAGAATTTAATAACGAAAAAAATTATGTTGAACTATGGTTTGGTGTAGGAATTTTTGTTATTACCTCATACTGGGAAGGTAATTTATAATGATACTGTTTCTTCCGCTTGAAAAAAATTATTTCCTATGCCCCTGTTTGATTCTTCAACTTCATTTATGTGTTCAAAATGTGCAATTTCAAAGATTACGAATTTTCAAATATGCTGCTCCAAGGATTGATACAGTCACTACATACAGATAGCGATGGTATATGATAGTATGAAATTGTCTCGCATCGATAGTTAAGTTATCCGGTGGAAGTTTATGTCATTTCTAAAAATCGTTCTGAAAGTCATGCTTCTTCTGACACCAGTCTTGGGCGTAAAAAGTGAACATGAGATTATTAGATGTTCATCAGCAATACTTAGTTTTAGCTAAAATTCAAAAGAAATGATCTGTACAGCCGATGAAAAGTTTAAAACCCTCCTGTGTAAAAAAAAAATAACAAAACCACACATCTGAATATTCTTGGATTTAGAGGGTCTTACCATTTGGGAATCGGATTAACGAGACTGTATTTTATTAATGCTTTAAAGCTGAAATAAGCCTAATTTTTAAGCTGTATGTATTGAAATTATAAAATGTAAAGAAACTTAATCATTAATAAATATTTCAGATCCTGAATAATGACTGTTCCTTTGCGAGTTATGCTAACATAGTATTCTTATTTTAAAAATTTCTTTCACTATTTTTAAGCTTTTAATTACAAAATTGCTTAATCATTAATAAATATTTCAGATCCAAAATAATAACTATCCCTTTGCCAGTTGTGCTAACATATTAATCTTATTTTTAAACTTTTCTTTCATTTTTTAATCTTTTAATTGCAAAAATTGTTTGAATAGAATCTTAAAACTTTTTCTTAAACTAACAGCCTATTATGTTAGCAATAAGCTGTAAATTAAATCGAATAATATAACATCGTGTCTTTTATTCCTTAAATGAAAAATTTGGTTGTCAACTACATTCAAAATTCATTATGTAATTTATGCAAAGACGTTGTGTTTGAATAGAGTCCTTTTTAATAACAAGTATATTTCTCAAAATGTATCATAATTTATTATTTACGGCTAGAAAAGATTTATGCTAAAATGTCACCATGATTTATTCCCAGAATTAAAAAGAATAATAAGTAGAAAGATAGCAGAATTATTAAATATTCAGTTAAAAAATTTATCTTAGATTTTCTGTCTATTAATAATGTACAAAACTTTCACTAAATATGTCAAAAATAAATAGTAATTAAATTCTTTTATAACGAATCCAAGAATTAATGAATTAAGTTTCCATTAATATAGCTAATGTAATTTATAGAATTAATAACTGAAAAATTCTTTTTACATATTTACATTAGTAAATACAGCAAGCATTTGTAAAATTGCCAATTAATTTTAGCAATGTTTTATTCGTTATAATTAACTCATTATTTATGCATCATTTTTAGAACTTATCTTATCAATTATTAAAAAAACCTTTCAACATAATTATTTGTATGAAAATCACATCATGAATTTTATAAATTTTTTTTCTATTATCAGATTTTAAAAACACATTATAAATGTCAACTAAAATGTTTTAAACATATATTATTTATGTGAAAATCATATCAGGAATTTTATTAAATTGTTTATTTTAGCCCTATCATTTAAGAACCTAGGTATAATTAAAATAAGAATTATTCACAGTTAAATTATGAGAGTCATAAACATTTAAAGTGGATACGATATTCAACTTTGTTAGTATATTCAGTGTAATATCCAACTAAACAGAGTTTCCAGGAATATTTGACAGCCTCCTTCAATGACTGCAGTAGACGTCATAAATAAAGCCTGTCCTTAACAATTCATTGCAAATACTCGTGTAAAATTCAAGGATAAAAAGCCTTTTAGTTAATGAGTTTGGAAAGTAAAGTCAACAGAGCCATCTTGTGAAGTACCATGTAGTAGAACAGCAGCTTTTAAGCGTTGGCTAAGAATAAAACTTTAAAATGTTCTAATCCAAGCTTTTCTTGGGCTAATGCAAACTGTTGGAAGATTTGCTCTTCACAAACATTTCTACACGTAAAGATTTGGTTACATGGAATTTCTACAAGCCTTTACTTTTTTTACAAAATAAAACAAAAATTATTAGGAATATTTTTTTCGGAACTTAACTTAGTACCATAAATCTAGACTTTTAAAAAGTAAAACATATATTTACTTTGTTGTTTAAATATGTTAACTTTTTAAGCAAAAATGATTAGTTTATAACAGCATGAGTTCATATATTTTAAATTGAAGTATTTTATATTTAAAGCAAGTATGAAAAGATGGTTTTTAACATAATTATGTTTTTCTATAGTTACTAATATTATTTATAAGATTAAATTTCTAAACAGCAATTTGTTCAACACAACAGCAAGACAAAAACAAAGAAAAACATGGAATCAAAATAAGACTATAACGAAATGCTCGAAATCGGTTACTTTTTATTTAAAAATTGTTTACTATACCAGGAAAAAATATTTTGTCATAAAAAAGAATTAAAATAATTAATTAAAGTGATAACAATGGAAAGTAAAAAAATAAATAAATAAATTCTGCGTTTAACAATAATGTTTTATCTTCCATAGAAAGATAAATAAATATTATAACAGAAATGAAGTAAAATAACACAGAATTTGGTGCAAAATTATTGATTTTGATATTGACAATTAAACAACATTTTGAAAATACAGATATTTGGTAAAATCTAGTTGATTTTATATTTTATGTCAATCTTGCTCCAATGTTGGATTCATCCATTAAGACAAATAGTGGTAGGGGGCAAAGCAACTAACTGTTTTCATAAAGAAGACCAAATTCTTTTTTAAACTCCTTATTTTCTGAAATGGAAAAATAAAAAACTTTTTTCTTGTTCTTTTTATTAATGCTCATTATCTATTTTTCTTGCCGGTAACAATTTAACTAACAGCCTCTCATATTACAATAATATTTTCTTTGTACGAACTTGTTTAACAAAATTTTTTTACAACAAGGTAACAAATGGTGCCTATATGCATAACAATACTTTCGTTTATACAAGCTGTAAGAAACTAAGAAATGCTATTGTTTCTGAAAATAGAATGAATTGTCCAAACATTATAGTCCATTTCATCCAATATTTCCCCATTTGTTTTCATTGATAAGTTTTTTTAATTTTCGATTTTTTTTTTTTAAAACAAAACAAAATTTTCCATAAGATTTTCCAGTCGTATTTAAGTTAATATTTGCAGTGAAATCAGAACAATATCTATTAGATTTTTTACCAAAACTCAAATACAAAGTAGACTCCCTTAAGAACATCAACTGTCCATCCAAATTTTTAACAAATAATTTTTTTTTACCCTATGCCCTTTGGACATGGGAACCACATTTTGCTATCTGGTTAAGTTGCTATGTAACAAGTCAACTGCATTTCCAAAATACATTTTTAAAGAGTAACATATTTGAATTTATAACCAGTATTAATTATGTTTGAACAATTATATTTACAGGAAACACTTTTATGAGCATCAAGAATATATGATAAAGCCACTAATTTTTTTATGAATGTAAAACTAAAGCAAGCATTTAAAATAATTATACGTTTATTTTCTGTCAAATTCATACATTATTGGTAGCATTAAAATTAAAAAAGTGTAAAATATATATAAATATGTTTAGAAACAAAATTTTTCATTGATTATAGTTCACGTAAACACATTCTTAACTATAACAAACAATTACATAAAAAATAAACGAAAATGACTAAAATTGAAACATCAAACTAATTAGTCAGTCATACATCTAAGATAAGGAGCAATACAGCATTATAATTTCATCAGAATTTATCATTTCATTAAAAAACAGCACCACAAAATCTTTCGATCACTTTCTGTCCCAACAACAAAGATAATCTTTTTTTATTTTTAAAAAAATTCAAAAACTTTAAACATTTAACTTTTTAATTTTTTTTGATCACAAACAAATTTATTTTGTTCAGTATTCCAATCAATATATAGATGGAATTAAATGTCGACAAATGGGAAACACTTTTCCAACAGTAACAAGTAAGTAGATATATTAAACATGAAGCAATTGGCTGTACAGTTTGTCTTCCTACTACGTATTAAAAGGACATGCAAAACTAGGCCCTGAAAGGGCCTGTATAAAATCATGTTAAAGAAATGCTATGCATCGTTTTGACGTTAAATTAACATCATTTCATCTTTAGTTTTTTTTCCTTCGGTTCGTGAGATAACGATGGTAGAAGATGATATCTAAATATTTAATATTCCTGCAGTAGCATAACAACAGGAACATACAAATGCAATTTCCAATTTATGCCAATATATGTTCCTAATGAAGTACACGTAGAGAAGGTTTATAAAAAAAAAATAGCCAAGCTGTAATTTTTTTCGAGAATAAGTCGAGTTAAAAGAGGTGCAATGGGAACATGGTCAAGCTACTATTATAAAAAAAATGTTCCATTTATTATGATATGTATAGTGAAAAACTGAAAGAATCTTCGTATACAATCAACCTTTTCATTTGAGAAATGTCATTTTAAAATTATTTATATTCAATTTCTCAGTTCATGTAAAAATCTACTATTAAAATGAACAATTTATAAAAATTTTGTTTAATTTCATTAAAACCCAAACTCAATAATTAGTATGTTAAAATCCAATTTGTCCAATAATTTTTTTGAAACTTTTAAATATTTATTGAAAATAACAAAAAAAAAAAATGAAGCTTAAAGAATTATACAGATTTAATTTAACAATTAAAATCAAAATATTAGTAATTTGCCCCTCATTAGGTAACTAGATCATTTTCGAGCTAAATTTAAATTAAATTGAATTCAGATTACTTACTATCAAATTTTAACCATTGTTTTGAATATAATTAAAAAATGACAAACTATATTTTTCATAAAACCTTACCATAAGATGTAAGTTTAAGACCATAAAGTATTTTACAGTGAAATATATTTTGAGCATTTCCATCTGCACCCCTTTAAGGTTCTCAAACCAACCCCTTATACAATACGAATTCCAAGTCTTTTATACAACATTTTATATTTTTTGGAATATTATAAATGAAATAAAAAAATCCACGTCCTTATTATTATTCCCACGTCCTTCCTTATTAAATCAATAGTCGACCAGCAGTATATCACGAATAGCTGTCTTGAAAAAGTAGTTCACAAATCTTCCCCAATGTTTCATTTTTAATTGTGCTTGTACCGCTCTTATGTCAGACAGCTTGATGATGTCTTCATACTGGATTTGCATCGTGAAGCTCTAATGGTCAGGATCACCATCAGAACAAAACGAAATAAACTCGAAGATGCAATCTACAGTTCATTCTTACGCCAATATTTCTTCTTGTGCAATGTCTTCATCACCTAAGTGTTGGATTTGCATAGTGAATCTCTGCTGGTAATTACACCACCCAATTATATGCCGAACAGCAGAATAGGGAAAAACATCCATCATAAAGATGCAGTCCACAGTTCCTCCTCTGCTGCAACGTTCTTGTTCTTGGCATGCTTGCCGTGCTTTTTGGCGGCGTCGTCGGCGGGGATTCTCTGTCAGCTGCGCGTGATGGTGGCGATGTCTTCCTCATCCAGGTGCTGGATCTGCATCTCGAAGCTCTGCTGGCGAAGAGGGTGCTGGCGACGGAGGAGGGGGAACTTGAGTGGCTCTGGTTCTGGCCGAACGAGGTGGACGCGTGGTGGTAGTGTCAGATGCGGAACGAGAGGGGCTTCACGTGGGACGCCTTCAGGGACAGGATGACGCACAGCAGCAGGATGCCCACGGCCTTACAGGGGCCTGGGAAACAGAGAAGGAAATCATGAATATTGCTATAGTCTTGAAAAACATATAATTTTAATGGGATTTGTTATTTAAATGGTTAGTAAGCTTGTTTCTTAAATATAAGTAACCTTCTTGCTTTTCAGATTACGTCTGTTGCCCAAGTTGGTATTTGTTGGCATAATTTCAATTACTAACTGTATATATCTTTACGGATGATCGTGGAAGTCGAGAGAATATCTTTACTAGAATCAATATTCAAGCTAGGATTAAGATCCATTCTTGTTATTTAAATGATCCAGTTGCCAATGGGGACTTCTCAGAAATATACCAACTAACTTTTAGTGGATTATCCTAAGTATACTCGAATTTCATATTTGTATCTTTTTCAAGCATCACGCTTGAAGAAATTATTTTTTAATTCTATACTAACACAAAGTAATTTAGTATACCTTGCATTATTCTAAGGTATGTTCTCATGATATCATAAGTTTGGAAACTGATTCTGTTGCGATGTCTTGTTCTTCTACTACATTTAACTCGATGTCTTTCAGTATACAAAATATTAGTGAGGATGTATTTATTGTTAATGATCACTTAGATTTAAATGGTTAAAAAAGAAACATTTTTAATGATAATAGTAGTGACAATTCGCAGAGTGATCTTGAAAGCTCTGGTGATTAATCGGAGGAATATAAATCTAAATTTTACTCGATTGCAATGCGAAGATCTAAATTTTTACTTAACTCTGAACAGTCAAAAATAAATAAAGCACGAATAAAAACTTATTTGACATAAATCTCAGAGAGCATATTTTCGATTTTAGTAAAAAAAATGTTTTGCAATTAAAACTGTAATTGAAAATATTTGATTCATTACAAGGTTAAAAATTAGATTTACTGTTAGAATGATAAATTATTACTCTACCGAAAAATCCGATATCGAAACTTCTAACATTAATTTAAAATTTTAAAGTTATGGTCTGGGGTGCCATAGCATATCAGGGACGATATGAATTGCTAAGAATTGTGGGCAATCTGAACAGCAACCGGTACATCAGTGAGGTTCTACAGCCCCAAGCTGTTCCCTTCCTTCAAAGCTTGCCAGGCGCTGTATTTCAACAGGACAATGCCCGTCCTAATATCGCTAGGACTGTTCAATCCTTCTTTTTGCAACGCGGCAGGTACAGCTTCTTCCTTGGCCTGCGTATTCCCGGATATGTCGCCGATTTAATATGTGTGGGATTTCGTTGGTCGGCGTCTCGCTCGTAATCCTCGTCCTGTTGCTTCTGCAGACGAACTTTGGGTGCGCATACAAACAATATGGAATGCTCTTCCTCAGACAGACATTCAAAATTTGTTTGACTCCATGCCACGTCGTGTAGTAGCACTTATTGCGGCAGGTGGTGGGTACACAAAATACTGATTCCGATCTCTTGTTATTGTTTGTTTGCTTTGAACATTTAATCATTTATTCGTACCACTACCACTCAACTGTGTATTAAATTTCATTCAACTATGACGATTCCTTCATGGTGTTGCAATTTTTTTCACAAACATGAGTTTATTTTCTCATAAAGCTTAAAAGTTCAATTTTGTTATATATGATGTGCAATCAAAAATCTCAGAAAAAGAGTTATTAACTATAATTTAATTAAATAAAAATCATAATTTTTTATAGAATCATAATTTTTTTATCTTTTGAATTGTTTAATTCAAAAATAAAAATTCAAAATTCAAAAGATAATCGCTTACTTCACAATTCTGAATGTAAAATGACGTTATAGATCTTAACATTTTCTTATCACGTTCATGATACATAATTTTTATACATTATTTTATCTTTATACATTTAAAAATATTTTATTTGGATTTAGTGATTCGTGTAATTTTATATGATAAAGTATAATAAAATTAAGTATATATATAATACAAATTTTTTTCTTAACATTTGTTCACGATAGAATTGGAAATAAATGTTGAATATTTTGCAAAAACACCCTAAAGTATCCAAGTTATAAATAAGAATCTGAACAGAAGTTTAATAAACTGTATGATTGCCAGACTTTAATTTTACAAGGTTGTTTAATAATATTTTAGTTGTTTTTATTATCTGAATCATATATTTTAGTAAAAAATTTAAATTCACAAAATAAATTCCAATATAATAATATTTAACTACACATTCAATAATTTAAATATATATTTCTCACAGAACAGTCTATTAAGATGAACACCAGATAATTAAACATGTTATCAAAATAATACTTAATACTCTGGAAAAAAAAAACAAGTTTTTTAGAATAACAAAAAAAGATGCATAAAGAATGGCGGAATGTATAATAATAAATCTTAAGTAAACTTTTCTGTATTCCCTAAAGGAAGAAAGAAAACCAGCATATTCAAATTCAACGCAAATTTAATGAGATCCCCAAATCACTAAAATGCAAAACATTTTTCATCCAAAAGTAACAAGATTCAGCTTTTTTGAAGTAATTTGAATACATATTCTTGACAAGAATTTGTGATATTCGGTTTGTATAATTTCGTACGAGTCGTTTAAGAGCAAAAATGTTTTTAAAAAAATATACATAATAAGAGAATTGCGTATTTAGCCTTAAGTTATGTATAGATAGAATGTACATATATAAGAAGATGTGTACATCAAACCATTTTTTCCCCGAAGATAAAAAATATATTTTCCTAAAAAATTATGGAAAATATTCATTGCTAGTATAAAAACTTATTTGTCCTAAAATTTATTTAAAATGCTTTCAACGAGTCATTGTAAAATTGAACACTTTTTCATATTTATAATTTTTTTTACATCGACTTTTTTCTTGGAGAGTCATTTTTATTTTTAATTCTTGCGAAAATCTTAATATAATGTCAATGGTTAACCAAAGTATTCGGTCACATTATGTTTTCAATTATAATAGAAATTTCCAACCTGATGACATGAAAATTGGTAGATATGATAAATAATATAATTGACTATTAAAATTTTAAAGGAAATGAATGTTTTATTCATAAGATACAGCAGCATAAAGCGAACCAATGAATAAGGTGTTGGGCAAACACTAGCTCTCATGCAAGCATTTGTCCGATGTGGCATTGATTCATAGTTTTCACAAATTTTTCGTCGAAGTATTATTTCCAAACTTTCTATAATTGTTCAGTTAGATCCCGATACAATTCTGTTTATCTGACCATACGTACTTAATTGGAGAAAAAGTTGGTGATCTTGCTGGCCAAAAAAGTGTTTTTATAAACATAAAACAATCAGTAGAAATAATTTCAAATTGTAGCTGTTTTTATGTTATTAAAAAATATGAATTATGTGAAAGTACATAAAATATGAAAATATTATTATATGAATTAGGAATGTCTGTAAGGAAGAGAGAAAAAAAGGTGGGGTTAGAACGTCGTGTACGTACCACCATGCTCTAAGGTTAAACCTCACAGTACAACGGTATTTAGACGAAACATTCATACGACTTTAAACTCTAGAAGACAACAATAAATCACGAAAAGTGTTATGATTTTTTATCATGTGATCTTTAAATCTTTTGGAAAAACTTATAGAATCAAAATGAATCAATATAAACAATGGTTGTGTTCGTTTTAGAAGGAATTTCCGATAAAATAATATAAACCTTTAAAAATTTAGGGCATTTTTTTTTTTTTTTTTTTTGATATTTCAGGAAAATCAAAGTATTCAATAATTCCCTGGATGATGACTAAATAGATCTGGTTCTCAAGTGAAATGGCAGTTTTTAGGCTCTAACTGCCGGCTCATTGGAAGTCGGGCGACAGTCGGGTTAGTGTCTGAGTCTGTCTGTCTTGGATGTCTCCAGACATCCAATGCGGTTTATTGATAAAAGAATGACAGCTGTTATAGAAAAGAAAAAGAACCTTAAACAATTCTGCATGAAAGTTTAAATTCAAATGTTATTTTTATAAGAAAAACCTTTAAAGTACTATCTATCGAATGTACCTCATTGAAATAAAAAACTTATTTGAAGGTATCGGAAATGTCTTCAACTTTTTCTGTTTTAATAAGGATCTTGTTCGAAAATGTACTTTGTTGCGTGTACTAGTCTTTTCTTACTCATGAATCATTTTTTCTGCAGCTATAATAAATGACTATACAGTTTTTTTACGAAAAAAAAATGTAATCTGCAGCAAGTATCACGATGTCGTTACCATGATGAAATTAAACGAAAATGTAAATAACTAGAGTGGCAAAAAAATATTTACAACTATTTGCTTTTAAATATTAGTACAAAAATTATTGGAAAGTTGCTAAAATGATGGTTCTAGTCACAAAAAAAAAAAAAAAAAAAAAAAAAACCTGTTAATGAAGTTTCCTGTGGTGAAGGCTGCACCCATCTTTTTTTAACTTGACCTAAAAAAACATCTAGCAAGTAAATATTTAATTTTTTTCTATGATAAATAGTATGCTATCATGAAAAAGCAAATAAAGAATTTGATGAGAGATATTATATTAATTTATATACGTGTTTTAATATTTGATTCGATATTTGCAATCATTAAGCCAAAAAAAAAAAAAAATTAGTCAAATAGTTTTTATTTCTTGATGTTTTTTTTTCGCATTCACGCCTAAAATGTACACAAATATATGTTGATCCAAATAGGTTTATGCATTTTTATATAATATCTAGTAACAAGCTCATGTACCTAATTTAATTCCATTTTAAAGGGGAACTTGTTTTTGGCAATAAATATCATAGATATGGTTGCTGCATGTAGGCTAGTATATTACTGAAAAAGTATATGATCTTTTTGTCTGCAATAAAATAGAAAAATTGAACAAACTATTTATTTTTTTTTATTTTACTGACGATGAATCATTCTTCCAGTTTTGTCTACCATTAAAATCTGAACATCTTTCAATTAAATTATCAGTTATATTTTTAGGTGGATAATGGACATATGATGAGGTGTGTGCATCCCTGCTGCAAATGAACAATCTAGATCTTATTAAAAGATCAATATTGAAAACAAATAACAATGTCTCGCTTTTCTAGTTCTTCCTTATTCAATTATCTCACAATTAAATGATAAGGTAAGAGTGCTTGCGAATAGCATTCGTTTTTTCGTATCAGGCAGACTCTTGAATCTTCTTCCTTTGCAAATCAAATCAATCGTTAAACAGCATTCAGGGCATCTGGATTCTAATGGTTCCTATTCAGAGAAGCAGAAAGCGAGGAAAATCAATGTACCGGCGTTTCATTTACTGGAATAGGGCCTAATGAAAAGAATCGCCAAAAGTGAGGGTTTTCTTGTTCTGTACAGCAAGGGATTGCCGTTAGTATGGGAGAGTAAAAGTGCTTCACATGCATAAATTGTACAACTAAGTGGAATACCTTAAGGTATGTTCACTTATACTAAGTATTCAAGTACCGTAGTTTCTTACCTTTAATCTACATAATCCTAATTATCTTCAAGAAAAAAATAAAACTCGTAATATCTACAGTGGCTCATAAGTGGAGGGAGATTCTCACCAGCCCACTCTTTTAACTTACCATATTAACAACTCAAGTTTCATTTTTATATCCATGGCATAAGACTAGCAAAATATTTTTTCAGTTTCAAAGAGAGGATTTGATGCCATGCTATATTAAAAAATTTTAAGGATTTAAGATGGTGGAAAACCGGGAAGAAGATATACATTTAAGAATCATAGTAAAAATAAAAGAAATGACATTTTTCCAGTGCTCCAATCTTTATATCTGCTAAAAGATGAAATTCTTGATCAGAATCACGGTAAATCATTAATTTGGCTTATTAAAAAGCATTTTTAAATTTAGTCTATAAGTTCTTTCCATGATTTTCTCATCAACTAGACTTCACAAATGTATGATGGGCTTAGCATTTTATCTACTTTTAGATAAGCTCTTGTTTTCTTCCCAACTTCCACAAATGTTACGATTCTTTCTTTATATTTAGGAGATTATTTATTTTTCTGTGACGCAAAATTTCTTCTGCACTTTAGAAACAGTCTTGAGGTGATGTTTTTATAAAGTGGATTTTCATGAAACGTCAGTAAAAAATATCGGCATTTTATACAGAAAGGCCCATATTCCATACGCTCCGAATATTTAAGGGTTTTTAAGTAGGTAATTACAGTATTTGGGGCCTGATGGTCGAATGACTGATCTGTAGAGAGTTGGGTGTAGGGCTGACAAACTTGCCCAATGAAAAAAAAAAAAAAAAAAAAAAATCCTGTCGCGAACAGATGATCTTAAAAGATGAGATGATGAGGAAGAATTACGGTATTAGAAATTTGTATAGCTTTCCCTAATAATTAAAAATTAAAGCAAAAGCATATAAAAATTAATTGAATTTTTAAAATTATTATAAATTAAGGAAGATTTTTTTTTTGCATGCTGATTACAGTTCAGCTTGGATACCATGTTTCATGAGGTGAATACATGGAGTCATAGTAAATAACTAATAAAAAAAAAATTTAGGCTATGTTAATAAAACCAAACATTAACTCTTAGCTGAATAAAATTTTAAGTATGAACGATTAATTTTCATAAATAATAATATATTAAAAAATATATTTCAAATTGTTAAATTAACAATTATTATTATTGTCATAGTACTAAATCTAAAATAAAATACAGTAAATAATAAATCACATCATATTCACAAAAAAGAAAAAATACTTTTCGTATACGGTAAATCTAAACAACAAAAATTAAAAAAAAATGTAATAAATAGAATAATAAGACAATTACTATGTTCTTTTCTTTATATTTTTGTCTGAATATATTTGAGCAAAAATGGTAATATTACAATCTGAAATATATTACTATTTTAATTTAAATGTAAATTTCTCTGATGACTGAATATATTTTTTTTTTTATTTAATGGAATTTTAATACTAAGATTTGTCATTCAAATTATACATCTCTCCAAAAAATATAAATTTATTCAAGCATTGCATATACATGAAAATTATTCTGTTTTACCTTAAATATTTATATAATAACAAGATTTTATGAATTACAGTTAGAATAATTAGTTACGAAATTAATCACTAATATAAATAATAAACTAATTACATAAGATTTTTTTCATTTCTCTTAATCAAAAACTAAACTTATTATGAACTTCGTTAGGGGATGAAAATATATTATAACTGTAACAACAAGAAATTTTCGAACTAAATTATCTATCTAGACATGTTAATGTTTGCGAAGTAAGTTTCATAAAAACATGCAAATAACTAATTAAATATTAAATATGCCATAAAGAAATTAATATGAATACAAATATTAAATACTTGCAACGAAAAAAGGGATTATTATTTACACAAAACAAAAATCAATTTTAAAGTAAGAATTCATTGAAGAAATAGCTTTTACATAAACTTTTAAAATTATTAAGAAATGGAAAATTTTTGATGAACATTTAAAATGTTAAATCTAAAATCTTATTCACTATACATTTCAATTTCCCTATGGGTAAAAAAAAAAACGGATTTTTTTATTTATGCGAATTTTAGAGATAGACAAACAATATTTTAAACTTTCTTTTACATACTATATGCTTCAGTTATTTCACAGGTAGTTTATTAAGCGCAGTTAAGTTAAGAATTTTTACTTGGGTGAATATATTATATCGTGTATATTAGTTATACTTTTTAATTAAAGGTTGGAAAATATTAAAAGTTTTAGTCTCACTTTTAAAAGAAAACAAACTTGTTTCGGTTTAAGTTTGGGATTCAAAAGCCTGATGTAGGGAACAAATTAATTAAGATGAGTTAAAATACTGTTATAAAATATGAATGAAGAAAAATTCAGAAAATAAAAAGCACTGAATTTTAATAAGAATCAATAAAATTACTGCTAAAATAAATTTGTAAATACAAAAATTATTTTATAAATTAAAATAAAAAATTTAGAGATACAAATTAAATGCTTTTCAAAATTCATAAAACATATATAATTTTGGTTATTTCTTGTTCAAAAAATAAATAAATTAAATTATATTTTTATATCTTTGAAAAATCATTGGTTTAGAAGTACAGTGTGGAAAATGTAAATAATATTTAATTACTACATCTGCTTCAATCAGTCTTATTTTATTTTAAATTAATAAAATGCTTTTATATATTTTTTATATAACCAGAAAATCAATTCTCTTATTTTTTTCTTTCTAATGCAGCTGGCAAACACAGACATATTGGTCTTTGGATGCCTTAAGGCAAGTGCTGCACAGACGTACTCACTTTGCATTATTACGCGTGTAACTTTAAGCCACGTCAATTCTCTTATTAATTTCTGTAAGTAAACCATCATTAAAAATCGAATATGTTTTTGAAAAAAAAAAAGTATTTAATTTACTGCACGTGCTAAAAACTAAAATTTAATTTTCACATATAATTTTTTTTTTTTTTTCTGATATGTTTCTGAAAATTTTTTTTTCTTTCCTGGTAGATGATAAAAAAAAAATATAAATATATTGAACATTTTTCATAAATATGTGTTTTTTATTATACATCTGGAACCTCTATTTCATGAGTCATCTACTGTTGAATTATGGATATTGCATTTTGGTAGAACTTTCGTGGATAACTGGCCTGCTTTTGTGAGTTGAATGAAAGAAAACAGTAAAATATCTCATCAAGCCTTTCTTCAATGCGATGCTATCATAAAAGTCATCGAATCGCCTTCTTTTAGAAAGAAATCACTGTCTTGAATATGACTCAGTGAACTCTTGATCTTTTGCATGCCTTTCTGCATGACTATTGTATTCACGAATAGTGTAACTGTGATTCCTCCTACACATTGGCTAAGATCGCCTCCCTTTGGTGTTTAGGTCTTAAAACTCTCATCAGAGAGGAATATATTTAACTCACCCTGTCGCATTAGTTGGCTTACAGACTCTCACCCAGAGAAGAAATATTTTCACCCACCGTTATCCGAGTATCGGGTTTTCGGTTAGAAGTGGAGTCCTTTCCAGAATCTATAATTATCTGTCTTAAATAGTGTATGTCTCTAATTTTATGTGTGTGGTGTACGTGCGTGTGTCAATAAAGCTATCTGAGTTCTCCAACCTGCGCCTCAAATATCCCAACCCAATCCCACCCAGTTGCAATCTGGTTTCTCACCTGCACACTACAACATAAAGATAATAAGATATCTTTATGTTGTTATGCAATATATGCTACAATGTGGTGCCTGAACTGGGAATTGCCATTACAATAGTACATCATATTGCACGTCAGAAATTTTACAATGTTATCTAAACAACTCAATTCATTAGTTAAAATTCCTGGAGAAATGTTGTATAATTTAAGGTTCTATTCTAATGCCAGAGCTCTAATGAGCTTGAAATAACTCTGATGCTGTCGTATCGCGGGTAAGAAAAATGGCGTCCCCCATCCCTCCCTGAAGAAAGAAGAACTGTTTATAAATCAGATATTTACAAAATGCATGTTAATTACGTATATGCATTTAACAATTATATTTTAACAACAAACTAAACTTTCTACTTTTACAAATAATTGTTTTAATTGTAAAGTGTTTAGTTTTATATACATTCAAATGCCTTGTATTTGTGTAGTAGCTTGACCTAAATTAGTAATTCTTATTACTTTAAGGTGTTTTGAATTTAAATCAGTTACTACAGTAGTTCATGAGGGAAAATGCTGAAAAGACTTATTTAAAGATCGAGGTTTACTGTTCCTGTTAACCGTTCCGAAAAAACAATGGAAATAAAATACAACAACAAAAGTGTATATGCTTATTACTATCTTTTTATTTTTTTCTTTTATCTTTTTTAATCTTATTTTCAACAACAACGTCAGTGATATTTTAACTTTGTTATAATATTAATTTAAAAGGCATTTTTCTTTGGTTTGTTACCTTACCTTCTAAATAATGCACTTACCCTGTAACGAGGTTATAAGAGTTAAAGGCATAGTATAACAGTTAATGGACGCGGGTATAATAGTAAACAATGATACAACAGTTAATGATGATCATCTCATTGCGTGGTTGTACTGCATCTACAGCTATTTACAGGGCTGTCTGATTAGTCTGTAACCTGATACGGGGTATCAACCATTATCAACAAAAAAAAAAAAAAATTTTGTTGTTGTTTTGTAATTGAAAATTAATATATGTTTCTCGTATTTGTAATTAAAAATGTTATTTATTACCAGAATTGAAATTGCTCCGAAAATCATTTAAGTCATTTTAATTTGCGATTCTGAGGAACAGATAGTCAAATATTTATGTATAAAAATTTCGTATTATATTACTTAAATTATTATGATTTAAAAATATTTTACTGTTGTAATTAATTTGTTAATTACTTCTGTTGTAATTAATCTGTGTGTTAATTTTTTTTATTGGTAATATTTCATTATAATAGAATGAATAATATTGAATTGAATACTATTTCATTGATTTAAGTGTTTATCAATAATATTAAAAAAATAATATTCATTCAATCAAAATCTGTTTAAATTATTATTTTTAATTGTAATTGCACATTCTGTTTGAAAATTTTATGTTGCATTAGTATTTTGCAAATCCATTATGCTACTTAATTTTATTATACGGCATTTGAATTTCATAATTTATGAACAGTAATTTAATTAACGTTTACCCAATTCAAAGTTTCAAAACATAAACTTGTTCAACATTATATTGACATTTACAATAGATTTTCTACGAAAAAGGAAAACATTTGATCTTATCTTAGTGCAAAAAATAGGCATTGGCAAACCAGATGACTCACGAATCATTGATATAAACGAATTCATTATGAAAGCTGAGAAGTTTGAAGTTTTTTCCGAAATTACTTTAAAACCATAACTGAAGCGAGATTATTCGACGAGAGAAGAACAGGAACAACAAAATTAATTAGAGTTGGAAAAAGTTCGGTTACAAGTTGAAGCTCAATTTGAAGCTCAAATTATTTTACAACCGTTACAGATAATATCTCCATTGCATATATTAATATTAAAAAGGCGATATCAGAACTTAATCCGGAGGAAATCGACATGTCATTGTTTTTTACTTTATTTGAAAGACAACTAACTTTTCTAAAAGTAGAAAAGGTCAACTGGGTTGCATATCGCCTTTTAGCATTTATGATATTGCAATACTCATAGCAAGACAACCTGAGGAAAAAAGCTCAAGATTTTGACAATATAATAGAAACGCTATTGAATAGGTTCCGGTTGAAAAGTTTTGTCACATTTTTTGCCACTCACAGAAAAACAACTTATAACACTTGGAGAGATTATAATTTTGAGTACAGAAGGTACTTTGGTGGCTGGTTAGCGAAATTAAAAATTCAAGATTTTGATGGACCAAAAGAATTTCATGATTACCGACCAAATAAAAAGAGTCCCCACCAGATGTGAAAGATCACATTTCGGACGTATGATTTGACTGGGTCACCCTTGAAGACTTAGTTCAGAAACTAGACAACTATGACAATCTTCGAAAGATAAAACTATAAGTAGATGCCAAAAATGTTATCCAAGACACATATACCTAAATTTGCAAGACAGAAATTTTTAACAAGGCAGAAAGAGAAACCAAAAACTCACTAAGAGCTAAAAACTCATCCTGCAGTCACTTTCTATGTCTGTTTTTCGTTTTAAAATCTAAATGTTTGACATGCAACCCATAAATTAAAAAAAAAACAGAAGCAAGGCTCAACCACTTTTACAGTTTTCCTCGGAAAATTACCCAGCGAGCGTCATTGAAATTTCAGTTTGTAATACACATGCAGCAGTGTGTGCTGATACACATGCAGTGGTTGGAAACAAACAATCATTTTCTAAAAGAACATGGCTTGTCTTTCGTTAACAAGACCATTGACATGAATCTTGCTAATGGACGTATTCAAAGAACTGAGATACTCACTGCAGATGTGAACATTAGCATCCAAAGAAAAATTACTCCTATCGAAATGAATAATGTTTTAAAATGCTAAAGGAAATCATGCACTTCTTGGTACAGATTTTCTAACAGAAGCAGGAATCGTCCTAGGTTTTGATACAAGACAATGGTATTTCTCTAAATTACCTTGAATAAAACATAACTACATGAGAACACCACCTGAAATTAATGCTGATTTTGCTAAACAAAAACAAGAACTTATACCCTTCTAATAAAGCTTTCAACCGGGGAATTAGCTACTCCTTTCGTTGAGCATATGATTAATACTGGTGATCATCTACCTGTAGCAGTGTAACCATACGGATGAATCCTGCTAATAAAGAATTCTTAAGACAAGAAATAGACAAGATTTTTAGAAGAAACAGCCATTAAAGAATGTAAATCTCCTTAGGCCTCTCTAGTGGTTCTCATAACAAAACCAAATGAAACTTATCATCTATGTATATATTACAGAAAGCTGATTGCTGTCCCTATTACAGATTCCTACTCGCTATCACGAATGAATGATCTGTTAAATGAGGCTAAACCTACTTCTTTTATGTCAACAATATATTTACGAGCAGAATATCACCAAGTACGAGTTCACACAGATAATTAAGACGAAACAGTCCTTGCAAGCTTTTTTAGAATTTACAAGTTTTTTTGCACATGCCATTTGGTATAAAAAATAAATAAGGATAAATAAATTATATTTATCCTTATTTCCTCTTTTCACAAAGCCTTATTTTGAAAATGCTACTTCAAAGCCGAAAGAAAAATAACGACTAGGGAAGAAAATAATTTCTGTAGAAGTGAACAATAAGTTTACGTGCTTAATTTACGAGGAAACAATTTGTGTCACTAAAGAATACAATTTTAAGCAACATTATAGCATTAATTGCGTAAAACAATTGTCATGTTTTGAAACAAAAATAAGAGAAGAATTCACTAAGTAGCCAGCAACGAGTGTTTACGAAATTCATGAAAAGTAAAGAAACAGTTACGAACCATACTGCTTATTAGTAAAACATTAAAAATCATTCATTGATGGTTCTTTTTAGAATATGATGAAAGCTGCCGAATTCGTCTGTTCAGAAAAGGTACAAGCATTTCGAGACATCTTAGTAACAAAAAATACAATGGCAGACAGAATTATTCAATTGGCAGATGACATCAGTTCAACACAACTACAAGAAATATCTACCAAAATCCAGTTCTTTTCAAATGCGATTGATGAAAAAATTGCAAAAGTTGCTGGTTTTTTTTTTTTTTTTTTCTCCGTTGTTGCGATAATAACATGGGGCGGCTACCAACGAATTGTTGGAAATCTTCCCTGTTAACGGAACAATTGGTGAAGATATTTTTGATGTCGTTTGGACCATTTCAGAAAAATATAACTTCCCTCTTGACAAGCTGTTTCTGTAACAACTAAAGGCATTAAATTGATGACGATTGAAACTAAACGATTTATGTCAAGTCTGACAAGAAAATTATATGAGTATCCTGATAAATTTAAAATGAGAGCTTTTCATTGCCTATTTTTATTAGTGTAATTGTTAGTGTGGAACCTGTTATTGTTAGTAAATTTGTTAATGTAATGTGGCCTGTGTGAATCTTACCAATTTCTGCATTAATAATCCGTTTTTAAAAGAGTTTGACACACAATAGCACCTAAAAGAATGAGTTAATCTAGTGTAAAAATACAAATAAAAGTAACGTTTTAATAAAGATTGCTAATAACCCATCTCTAATTAAAACATTTTAGTTCAATGCATGCATAATACCATTAAAAACATGAAGATAAGATTTCATTAGATTCTGGACATTATTCTAACAGTCATGACTGTTATCGTATAGCGATGTAGCAAAAGCTAAAATTTTTCCAGAAATTCAATTGAAAGTTTTGAAAGCACATATTCAATATTCTTATATCTCGTGATAAAACAGCTGCATCTCAAATTCTAATGATTCTAGAAAGAAACTCAAAAATGTTTTTGAAAGCTCTTTAAAATAAAACAAAAAAAAAAATAAAAAATACTTTTAAATATTTTTTTTTTCTGACAAAAGTCCCGATTTGAATCTTTGCAATTACCTATCAAGCTCAAAATGCTAAATTACATATGACAGTTGTTTACATGCGGCTCGTACCTAACTAAGAATGATGCGTGTTCCATGCTGTACACAATGTTTACTAATTGACGCCTTCACCCCTTTTGACAAGAAGAGAGCCCCTTCGCACCCCTTGCGAAACTAATTCTCCCCAATCAATCAAGATTAAATTACAGCAAACCAATTGGAGATGAATGAGTCGCAACAAAGCTTAATAGCCCATCTCAAACTTCCCAACAAAGTAACGGCAAGAGCAGCAGACTGGAGCCTTCGAATCGTAATTAAGCTGTATTCTTTTCCCCAAATAAGCAATGGGTGGGTGGAGGGAGGTAAAGATGCAAATGTTGATTAATTAACTTCACTTAAATGACTAGACGCTGTTCCATGAATCACCATCATTAGCTCATCACTCAAACTACAAACTAGGAAAGATTGGTCTCGTGTTTGCTTCTTTTTTTTTTTCTTCTCTCTCTTTCACTTGCAGCTCTAAAGTGGTTCCTTTGAAATGGCTCACAGCTGAGTTCTAATTCCGGCTGGAAGTTGAATTTTCGTTAGCCAACGAACTGAGTTTCGTTTCGTTGCTTGCTTTGCAAAAGGAGAGAGTAATTAACAGAGGAAAAGTTGGTTACATTTTTTGGTCAGGATTCTTAAAGTACTTATATTTTTTTAAATTTAAAACAATTAAACGATTTGGAAAGTTTGTGAAAAAATTTGTTTGTAAAAAAACGTTAGATAGTACTGAATAGGAATAAGAGAGTTAATCAAAAGTTATAACAAAAAATGTAAAAAGGATAGAGTACAGACTTTTTCAAATAAGTATATTTTAAGTATTAAATAAACTTTAATGAATCGTTCCCTAATAAACACTTCACCGTCAAATTTAATTTTTTGAAACATGAAATTTGAGAACGAAATTTAAATTAATTTTAAAATTGTATTTAATTTAATTTTGAACTCAAAATTAAATTAAATTAAGAATTATTTAGTTTAAATTTAAAAATTAAGAATTAAATTATATTTTTTTTAATTTAAATTTAAAATTTTATTACATTTCGTTAAAAAGAAATTATATTTCTTTAAAATGAAATTAAATTTCATTCTTTAGAATATTTTCGAATATGAATAACTTCATAAAGTACTATTATCAATTAAGATTAGTTGTCTATTTTTTTTGAGCTGCTTATTTCAAATTATCAACGAAGAGTTTTATCTAATATGATAGTCAGTATTATTAATGCAGATTTTTTTGGTACGATCATAGAACTTTTTTTTTTGTTTTTAAGATAAAAGTTTCATTATCACTCAATTTTTAGAAAATTAATAGACGTGGCAATTCCATTATACAACGAATTTACTTATTTATTTGCACACAGAGAGAAGTTTTCGTAATTAAAGTTATACCAATGCTAAATTTCATACAATTAATTTTTGCAAGATAAGATCTTAAAGCAAATTGCTGCAGTCAAACCGTTTGCAAACAAAATAACCAAATAAAGAAATTCTATTCTTTCTATTCACAGTATAAAGAACACATACCCCCTGAACTTATTTAAAATGAAACTATATAATAAAAAAAATAAGATGAATTATCTGTTACATTTTGATGGATGAATTCTAAAATTTCTCTTTCACTATTTTAAACATTTGTGTAATTAAAATCGCAACTATTGAAAAGCCATGAATAAATGATATTTTCATATCCCAGAACCCAACTTCTTGAAATTGTGACAATTGCAAACAATGATGAATATATACAATTCCAATTTTAAGATATACTACAATACGAATTCATATGTACATATAGTTCCTTATTATATTTTTAAACCGCTTGTTATCCATACGGACAATAACTGCATGGTAATGATCACAGAAACTCTTCAACCTAAGTTAAATGTAACATATTCCAAAAGTTGAAGTTTTAACGCATATTACAAAAGATTGTTGTAGATTCTAACAGCAATACATCTTCAGCCACGATGTTCATCAAAGCATCAAATGCATTCATTCAAGCGTCAAACAAATTCTGTGTTTTAAAGGTTTATAAATATAGCGCTCAAATTGAATAGAATGCTGGAATGATTAATTGCTCGAAATACTTTTCCCAACCACTGCACAATGTCTGCTCCCTTTTCTTTTTATTTTATACCAATGATTTTCCGATTACAAATTTCCGAGTATGAATTCAATTGAGCGAGTTAATATCTTCCAAGTCACAAAAGAGAACCAGAGGAAAAGATTCCGTTCAGTGATTAGTGAGAACAAAAGTTTGTTCGACAAAAGCCAAAAAGGTATCGAATATTTCTTAATTTTTTTCTTTTCCTACTTTCGTTTTTGTAAGAGATATCGAACGCAAATTTTGCCATTTTTTTTTTTTTTTTACTAGTATTATAATTCCCTTTCCATCGCACTGGGAATAAGAGAGAAAAATTAATTTTATAAGAAGATTAAAGACACAAAAGGAGTCATTCAGATATTCTTAGCTGGCATGCACCAAATTATTGTTATTGAAGTGGAAAGCTTCCCGAAAAACACTGGTAGAAAAGACTTGCACAGTGTTGGGGAGAGAATTTGGTTCGGCAAATGAAATCGGAACATCAAATCCCAGCGCGGAAGACACTAGACCATGAAATAAATGAGGTTTCTTCCATAATTTATTATAAATTAAAAGGGTAATTAAATTTTTAGGGAAGAGATTTGGGAATTTTAAATGCTTCCCTTCAAAGTAAATGGAAAATTCATTTTAACTCAAGTAGGACTTAAGAAGAAAATTGCGTTAATTGTTCATGGCTGGATTTAAGTTTGCTGGGGAATGCTCATTTGTAAAGAGAATTAAAAATATCTTGTACACCCAAATACTTTATTAATTTCCAAACTTTTGAAATGTGTATGGAGAGATTTCTATTTTTGCAGGATTGATTTTATTTTTATTTATTTAAAACTAATATTATTAATGCTTATGCTCGTATTAACAAACTATTGTGAGATTTCTTAATACATACTATTATTCTATTTTCTGCATTTTAATGCTTAATTTTTGTATGCAATAAATGTTTAAAAAGTACCAATAACGGCATTAATTGC
Organism: Caerostris extrusa; assembly: GCA_021605095.1. Classification (NCBI taxonomy): domain Eukaryota; kingdom Metazoa; phylum Arthropoda; class Arachnida; order Araneae; family Araneidae; genus Caerostris; species Caerostris extrusa. The sequence goes on along the minus strand of BPLR01014777.1, from coordinate 47,385 downwards.
CACTGCATTACTTCTAATTGATAAGAAATTACATCATTTAATAAATTAAATTTCATCGTAGTTTAATATTAAATGTTTAATGCAATGTTGCATTTAGATTAATTCTTTGTTATGATAAAATGATGAGCGGATTGTATATCTTGCAAAGTAAACTAAACAAAGGATTTTTATCGTGATAAAAATATGATTAGTTCACGCTTTTTCTAAATGAAATACTAAATCAACAACACGAAGTAAAAGTTAACTAAACATCTGAGTAAATCAAAGACACAACATCCATATAATTAAATCATTTGTGTATTGATTTTGATAGGTTTTTATTTTTATTTCATGGGTCTGCCAACTTGTGATGAATATATTAATATATTACTGGAAGGCGTGTTTTTCTATTCTGTACATTTTCTTTTATCTGTTACTGCAAGTTCAGCTATTAACTTTATATATACACTCAAGAGCCAAAACATTATGACCACCCCTACATTTTGCAATGAACTCGCCTGGATGACGTGGAAGGCCCGTGATCAGGTGGAAGTGATATTTAATTGCTGTTGGAGAGTCTGAAGAATCATTCTTTCACTTACTTCTGTGTGTGATGGGAAGGCTGCGGATCTAGGCGACTTTCATAGAGGGCAAGATTGTAATGGCTCGAAGGCTCGGAACAAGTATTTCGAAACTGCACGACTCGTGGGTTGTTCGCGATCTACAGTTCTTAGTACTTATGCAAAGTGGATGAATGATGGTGAAACCAGCAGTAGACGACATGGTGTTGGACGTCCACACGCTATCAAAGAAAAGGTCGTCGGAGCCTGTCTCGCATGGTGAAGCAAAACCGGAGCCAGACAGTGGCTCAGCTGACAGCCCAATACAATGCAGGGCCAATTAGAATAGTATCGGAGTACACTGTTCAGCGGACACTGTTGGATATGGGGCTACGCAGCAAACGTCCCACTCGTGTGCCTTTGCTGACCAAGCGTTATCGCCAACTGCGCCTGCGCTGGGCCCGGGAACATCGTGACTGGTTCATGGATCAGTGGGAGAGAGTTGTCTGGTCAGATGAATCACGGTTTGTCATTCATCACGCCGATGGCCGTATCAGGATATGCCGTCTTCCAGGCGAACAGTTGCTCCCTCAATGTACAGTAGGTCATACACAGGCCGGTGGTGGCGGTATTATGCTTTGGGGGACGTTCTCTTGGGCGTCTCTGGGACCCGTGGTTGTGGTAGAGCAGACCATGAATGCTACAGGGTATCTGAACATCATTGCGGACCAGTTGCACCCTTACATGGCCTCTGTTTTTCCAGATGGAAATGGAATGTTCCAACAGGACAACGCCCCTTGTCACAAGGCTAAAATTGTGTTGGAGTGGTTCCAGGAACATGATACTGAATTCCAGTTAATGTCCTGTCCGCCAAACTCACCGGATTTCAATCCGATAGAACACATTTGGGATGTTCTGGAACGGCAGCTCAGAGTTCAAAGACCACCAATTCGCAATTATCTCGGATTTGCGTGACCGTTGCTTAAACATCTGTTACAATGTGTCTCCGGCCATCTACCAAGGACTTGTGGCAACCATGCCAAGGCGGTTGAAGCTGTGTTACTCGCCAAAGGTGGACCAACTCGTTATTGACAGGTGGTCATAATGTTTTGACTCTTGAGTGTATATGCATATTTAATGTCTTTTTAATTTTACGGCTGCATTTTCATATTTTCGATAATAAAACAATTTATTTTTTTTTCTTTTTTTAATAACTGTTTTGATGAGACTGATATTTACATTAAAATTTAAGAAATAGAAGCATCAATTAAATAATGGAAAACTTTTTGTATATGTTTTTAAAATGTCATTTAAGGATTATCTATGTTTATGAAAGTTAATATATCCATCCTGTAACATTATATACTGAAGTTTCATTGATTATATGCTCATATATGATAAATTGAAACCTGTAAATAAGATTTTTCATTTAAAAAGGTAAAATTATTTCAAAGTGAAATACATTAAAAACATTTTGTATATCCATATTAATATTCCATTAACTTTTTATATTCAAATCAACTGTAATATATTTGAATCTCAACTGGAATTATACGGACAGCAGCTGTCTGACGGACTTATGCGTCTTAGTTTTAAGATCCCTGGTGTACTAGATTTGGCACTACCAAATTATTGTGGCCAAGGTGGGAGTTTAACGTTGACTTTAGGGTTTTTTTGGGGGGGCAATACCACCCCAACTTCCTTCAAGACTATGCTGACCCTTTGAATTACTTTCCTCTATCACCATGGTATTGAGAGCAAAGTTTGAAAAAATAGGTATTAATAGAATCAATTTAATATACCATCTAGAATATCATTATAACAAGTAATAATACAATATGATTAAATTCCTATATTTAACGGAATGAACAAAAAAATTTGGAGACTAATCACATATATGTTGCGGTTTTTAAAAATCTCAGAAAAAAATGTGTTAATTTATCAGTAGTCCACACTAAATAACTGAGTCTTCGAATTAATTGTTTTATGGAATTTTTCATTGTTACAAAAATTTACTAGAAAAATTTCCCTTATCATTTAATACTTAGGAATTTTTTCATAATGTAATTAAAATTTCCTTATTTTAATAAAAGGGAAAAAATTTAATGATATCAAATATTATAATAATTTATTTAATTTATTCCATTTTATTAATTTATAAAAAAGGTGAATTTTCATTATATTTAAGACTTTCGATTGGACAGCATACTAAAATTTGTAATTTTAGTGGGAAACCACCTAAAGTATAAAGATACTTGATACTTTTCGATCAACAGATAAAATACAGTTTGTTGATCTAAAAACGTGTTGGTTTGAATAAATTGAACTATCATATCCTCTGATATTCTTTTCAGAATTCTATAAATATAAAGTAAAATTTGACGACGAAATTAAAAAAAAAAAAAACAGAGAATCACATTCAAAAATACCTAAAGATTTCTAAACTAAAATTTTCAATTCCTAAAAATAAAAAAAAAAACTTATACTTTGATAATAATTCAAAAAAAAAATAAAAAATTCTTAATAAAATGCAATGGATAGCGAGGATGTTACTCAGCATGCTCTATATATATTTTTCCATTCTAGTCTTCTTTTCATTATTCTTAAATAAAAGCAAAGCGCAAGGAAAACTCCAGCCGCAATGCTCTTTAGAAGACAAGCGAGCACAGGAATCGATAACTACGTGCGCTGCTTCCTTAACAATAAGCAGAGAAGGAATATTTTTCACATTGTATGCGTGGTGGTAAAAAACATATTCAAAATAAATAAAAAAAAGTTAAGTATAATAAATAATACATGACCGAAGTGTTGTATGACACCTATATGTCGGCATGTGCTCCAAAATCGCCAAAAATATTTTTTAAAAAAATCGCTAAGAAAATAAAATAATAATAAAGTAAAAATAAATAAATAAATAGAAGTTGGAGGATAGGGGGATTTATGCAGGAAATTTGTGAAGGTGTATATGCAGAATAGAGAAGGACTCATTCATCATTTTAACGGCACTTTTTTTCTGACAAGGGCTGGTGTGGATTCTCTGTAGGGGGAAGGAAAAAGAAATGGAAGGTTAAAAGAAGGCACCATCCATTACAATCGTTCATAAATGAAAAAGAAAATACCATCATTCTAACAAAATTTAAAAATAAAAATATATTTATAATTCTTTGGCATTGAGGGATCCATTGAAGAAGAACGATTTTTTTGTGAACTTTAGATTGCAACTTACATGTTACTGCCATTTTAAATTGAGTACGAAAACTTTTTTCAGCAATGTGATAGCATTTTAGTATTTTTATTAGTTATTTTTATGCTTAGATAAAAAAAAAACAGTAGTTATGTAATAAAACATTTCAAATTTTATATTTTAATATTATAATAAATAATTTTAATAATAGGCCTAAATGTAGCCTTAAATACAGTTCAAGTCATAGATTTTTTGTGAACTATATATGTATGTGGATATTTTCCCTTTGAAAACTTGCAGATTTTATCACATGAACTAGCTAATTGCAATGGTATTACTTTATAATACTAGTTTGGTGTGTTAAGGCATCGTCCTTTATGTTAAGACGTCGTCTTTTATTTATATATTTGGAAAATCAATTCAAGATGACTTTAAGGTATAAATTAATTTACTTACCATATTAATACTTTTAGGTTACATTGATGAAGCTAAACATTCACTGAATCTATTTGTTGTCAAAGTAGTGGTTAAACAGCACTTGTTATAAGTGAAATTAAACCCACATAGTTTTGCACGCTAGTTGCAGCGCATTAGCACTGAGCCAGAAGTGGGACTATTTCCTACACTTTGTTGAAATGATTTTTAAATGTTAGCTTGGTTACTATTGTTGATGGATTTAGTACACATTAATTCTCAAGCAATTTTTACATCATAAAAGAAAATATCCTTCAATTTCTCGATTTTATTTAAAAGGAAAATCAAACGTAAGCATATCTGTAAGATTAACAGCATACATTCAATTACGCATTTTGAATTTTACGTTTAGGAATTTAAAGTTTAGGTTTTAATTTTAAATTAATCGTATAGAATTAGAAAATGTTATAATAAATGATGAAAATAAAACTGAATTTTATAAAAGAGAAATCTTTCTTTTGAACAAATATTTTTATTATTAAAAATGCTATTTGTATGTTAGCTGTCTACTAATTTTTCTATGCTACATTTATTATTTAAAAATTCAATTTGAAAAGTATCTTTTTAACATTTTAAAATTACTCTATAAACATTAATACTTCAAAAAAAAAATACTATTGGAAACTCAATTTTTATTAATGAAAACAAATTGCTCTCGATTCAATTCACAATTTTAAATTCATCGCATAATATTAGAAATGCTATAAGAAATAATAAAATAAAATAGCATATTATATAATATTTATTTATATAAAAGGAGGAATCTTTCTTTGAGAAAATATGTTTATTTTTTATATGCTATTTGGATGTTATGATTTTGGCTACCTCCATTATTCAAAATTCAATTTGAAGAGCATTTTTTTTTTACCTTTTTAAAATATTCTATTAGCATTAATACTTTAATAAACAGAACTGAAAATACAATTTTTTAAAATGAAAACAAGTCGCTCTCGACTAAGATATATTACTGTGGAAAATTTGTAAAATAAAACTCATGTTCGTTTTTTGCATAACATTTTCTACACGGTACTTCCTTTTAAAAAAAAAAAAAAAATTACTTCACTTCACTTCATTTGCACATTTATGTTGCCATGCGACATTTCTTAAGTCCTTTTTTTTTTGAACATTTTTTTCTCAAAAAACTAGATCTCATTATTCATTTTTGTGATTTTTCTGTTTTGTCAGTAAAGACACAGAGAAAAAAAACACCCAAAAAAAAATTTTTTACCTAAACGAAATCATTTTTCTCACGCGGCTTATTTTTCTGAAAGCATTGATTGCATCTCGTCTTTAAAATAAATAACCTGGCTTTACCTATGAGAAGATTTTTAAGAAAGATAATTTTTTTTTTTTTTTCCTATTGCTGTTTTTTTTTTCATAAACTGCAAGGATTTATCTTCTTTAATTCAATTCTTTTCGTCTTTTTTTTATATGCAGAGAATCAGTGTTTTGTTTACATTTATCGAGAAATTTAATTTATTCCAGCGAAGAATCGGACATCTTAAATTGAAAAGATTCAAATTTAAACACATTTTTTTTTACCTTCTGTCGTAATAGAGAAGGAGGAAGAACTGTTAACTTTTATTTCATTGGAAATAAAATAAAGAATTAAAATTCCTTTTCAGTAAAAGGACTTAATATTAATGAAGTATTTATCTTTTATCACGAAATTTTTTATAAAGGAAAACATATTCAATAGTTCCCTAAGGAACATATATGCGAGCGCGGAATCACATTTTACATAACTTAATTTTCATTTTAAAGTTTGAATTCATTAATATTGAGAAAATACAAACTTTCTAAGAAGTGATATTTATGAAGGTTTTTTTCCCTAATGAATTAGATCTTTTAAAACTTTGTTTCTCTTCTATAATTCAATTTCTTTTATTTTTCAGCTGGAAGAAAAATATTAAATCAAAGTAGGAGTACGAAATATAAAGGCTCGAACAAGTAATTTCAAATTAGATATTATGTTTTGCAAGTATAAATATATTAACTTCAGCAGTATAATTTTTTTTATTCACTTTTCTTTTATTAATCCTTTTCTTCATATATTTTTTTGAAAGTTTTCGTCAAATAGGATGTATTTTATTATGCATTCAACGTTTCTCATAACATAAACTTTTATTTCATTATCATTGCTCAATCTATTTATAAATACTGTCTCATAAGTATACCCTTTTATATTTTTAAAATAGCAAATATTCTAAATTAAAAAGAGTTGAAAGAACTATTTACAACAATATCTAACAATGGAAACAAAGACATATTTTATTTTAGGTATGATAAATAAGTAATAAGTTATAAGATAAGTAAGTAATTTTTGAATGGGATTTTGCGATAGCAATCCTTTCGCGGTAGTTTTTAATCATAATAATCTAATAAAAATTATCTAAAATTAATAATTAATGATACTGATAGCAATCTAATAATTAATAATTTTAATGATCTCAATCTTAAAGACCGTAACATTAAGATTGAGATTTCTCATATTAGCTAAGTAAATAAACTCAATGGGGCCTGATGGCCCGAGTGACTAGCGCTCTGGCGCTCGATGCCACAGGTTTTGGGTTCGAGTGTAAACAGCCCGGTGGTGCCATGGCTGTTTGTAGTGGTTCGGTATCCCTTTTAAACCATATGTCCCGCTCTAATATGACTGTTGGGCTTAGGGTTGACAACCCTATCCCGTAAAAAGGAAACATCTCTCTTATCGAAATCTACCAGTAGGCAGATGGCCTTGGCCTAACATGGGGCTGTTGCGCCACTGATCATGATGATGATAATGAAATAAACTCAACGGTGTTAAATAAATTTTGATTTGAATATGAAAACTGTTGAATGTATAAAATCTTTTCATTCTCTATATACTAATAAAACACAAAAGAGAAAATATATGAGCATAAATCCGGTTGCTAAATGTTTTTGTAAAATTTTCTGGCTTGCTATTCGACGTTCTAATAGTTGCTGCTTAAAGGAAATTATAATTTCATTGTATTTAAAAATCGATTCCTTAAGATTTATAAAAAAGGATTTCATCAATAATGCAATTTATCACAATACCATTAATTCTTTTTTAAAATGAAAATTTTGAATTAACTAGATAATTAAAGCAAAGGAAACTCATCATTAATTCTGTTTAATAAAAAAATTAAAAACAGCAGGAATTTCAATACCAATTTTTAAAAACATAACTATTGACATTTATCACCATTTGATAACAATAATGTATTGCAGCATGACATATCATATGCAATCAACCCATCGATAATCGAATCTTATTTATACCCAAACCAATCTAAAAGATCACACAGCAGATCATCAGACTATTTCAATTACATGCAATAAGAAAAACCAGGCGGAAATTTCCATAATAACAGTAGGGGGCGTTAAATGTTAAATGAATATCATTATCTTTGGCAAAAGACGGGAAAGAGGGGTCGTTAAACCTCTATTAGACACTCCTTTTCACCTCCCCCTACCCCAACTAATCACCAGATCATTAGCACCAGATTTCCGTATGCTGGCAATCCAAGAATTCATTAGACAGAGGGGATATTTGCCAGAATCCAAGTGATTTTTTAGGTACAGCAATGAAGCAAAGACGGAAAAGAGATGGGTAACAATACAACTAATTTTACTGATGAAAAAAAAGTGGGGTAATAGGAAAAACCCCAGGATTATCAATCATACTTTTGTAGTTGTTTTCGTATTCACAAAGACTACATTTGTAATGGCATTGTTCAATGAATAAATAAGCACATAATACACTCAACCTGAGTTATGTATATATGAATTAGTTTTTCTAATTACTGTTATGGGCTTCAATTATTGTTTTGTATATGCTAATAGTTAGAAACAATTATTTTATGTCTATAAACAATTGTTTCTAACTATTGTAAAGTAACAATTGAAGCGTTAGCACTCTAAGAGTTTTATAGGAAGCAGACAATACTGTATTGTTGTATTATTATCATACTATTATTGTTTAATTTCTTTAGAATGTAATTACATTTACGATGTATTCAGAAAGAGTGATATTTTTTAAATAATAACCGTATATATTGAACCGAAATTCCATGTCTGGAGGAAATTAAAAGGTATTTATAAAGCGGTTTCTCTACATAATTGCATTGTATTTTTAATCTTTCTAGCTGTATCTTTTATCCCAGAAGTATAATGCGTAAACTTTTTCCATAGTCAATGAATGAGCAATTTTAGATCAATGAGTAATGCAACTAATACCAATAGATTAACAAATTAATTAACTGGATGAAACCAAGGAAAAATGTAACTTATATGTATTTCAGAAAGTTCCGGAACTACTTTCTATCCCTGCAATACTCAAAATTATTATTTTTCAAAATCCAATGAATTATTGCAATTCTTCTTCTTCTTCTGAACTTCGGAAGGTTCGTATTCCACTTATATATGCATTAAACATCTCACTGGCACGCGACTATAAAAGCACATAGATTCCCAGGAAAATTTCAAAGGTAAAATGATAATGCAGATAATTGGAAGATAACATGGAAAAATCCACCAAGTAGACTGCCTATCGCCAACGAGTCTTTTATTTTGAAATTATGCGAAGGATTCAAAATAATTGTGCAGAAGTGCATGCAAAGGATTCGAAACTGACTACTCTGGCACTCTAGCTACAATTGCTAAGACTTGGACAGAAGTCAGGCTATTTTCTAATTATTCATAGTAAAGTCTCTCTCTTGAGATGTAATCTGTTTATTTTATAAAATTTTTTGTAACATTTTAAAGCTTTTTATATAATACTGCAGCAGTGTGTTGCCATAATAAAAATTTAAGAACATTATTATTCACCGATAAGACAGTTATTTCTGTAAATCTTCTTCAATGGCTCAACAGCCCCATGGTGGACCAAGACCGTCTGCCTACTAGTAGATTCCGAAAGATGAGACGTGTTTTTCTTTTAACGAGGTAAGATTGTCAGCTTTACGCCCAACTGTCTATAATCATATTAGACCGACAACTACGCTTAAAGTGGATTCCGAACCACTACAGACATCCATTAGAATCCACGGTTTTCATGGGGAAAAACTGGGACCATATTTATTTTCAAGTTAATTTCTTATTTAAAATTTATTAGAATTCATATATAAGATGTGTATTTGAAATTAAAAGAACCGGTATGTATAAAATGGTCATTTAAAATTATACCGATACGAAATATAGGGAATGCGAACCAACGCATTGATTTTGATTTGTGAAGATTATTCATTGAGATGAATCTGCATCATAATTAGAAATAGGTTTCAAATTTATGATCAATCTACAAACATCTCACAGGCACTCTCTTAACCAAAGAACACTATCAAGAATCCATCTACTTTTCATCAGTAAATTAACAATACCATCAATCTTACTCATCAAAAGTGATTAAAAAGGCACTCATCCCAACGCAACAATAAATAATTCATATTTGGTTTCAAATGGAAATTAAACATCCCTCTTAGGTTATTGCGTCGGAAGTTTCAATTACAACTGGTAACAGAAGTCCACACCATTTCGGACACTGTGGCAATGAATTGCCCATTAATGGCCTTCCCTTTCTTTCGGACCGGTTTGGTTAATGAATAGAAAGGTATTTCTTAACGAATAGCAATGACAGGTGATTACCGCACACTGTGAAGGGATTTTCATGCAGTTCCTCGAGTCGTAACAATTGTTAAAATGCTCTTCACTGAAATGTATGAATATGAAAGTTATGTAAATAGAGTGTACAGGAAATAAATATGACCCACCTCAGTGTTTTTCTGAATCGGGTAGGGGTGTTCTCAAAAGATCTGCGAAATGTGTGATAATCGAAGTGGATGCGGACTATAATTAAATATTAAAGTAATAGGTACATGTTATAGTTGATTAGAAAGCATGTTCTATGAAGAAGGAATGTATATCTTGTAAATTCTAAATATTGATCTATGTACTAAAATAAAAATGTTTATGTATTATTTTGATGTAGTTCCACGAGTCGTAACAATTATTAGCCTATGATCTTCACTGAAATGTATGAGTATGAACATTATTAAAATAGAGTGTAGTACATGAAAAACAGTTATGACCCATCTCCAAGTTCTTTCTAATAGAGATGTAATTCTCAACAAGTCTACGAAATGTGTGACAATAGAAGAAGAGGGAGAAAATGGCTACTATAATTAAATATTGAATTAATATTACATGTTAGAGTTGATCAGAAAACATGTTCTATGAAGAAGGAATGCATATCTTATAAATTCTATGTATTGTAGGTCTATATATTAAAACAATAAATATTTATGCGTTATTTCCACATATACAACTGAAGCAAAGGAACCAGTCTCTATATAAACTCTTTAGCAGAAATTCAAATTATTACAGATATGTAACGTAATTACATTAATTAATTATATTAGTAATTAAAAATAATACAGGCATTGTATCTTAAATCATTAATCATTGTATCGTAAATAATCAAAACATTAATTTATATTCATAAATTATATTGCCGAAGGTTTATATCTTGTGTATAAAATAAAAAAAAGTTGCCATTTTAAATAATAGTAATAAATGATTTAAATACTGTATTAGTTTAAAAAATACAGAGCTATCTCCATGTTATCAAAAAACTCTAGATACAATGACTATATTTACTATTTAGAATGATAAGAAGATCAAATCATATAAACTAATCTTTGCTTAAAAACTCACCAGATAAATCTTACCTACAGAGTTGACATCTTACTTGATAATAACTAGATACAACTAGCAAAATTGTAAAATTCATTTAAATATTTTTATATATACTTTTCTTCATAAAACCTTATTATTAAAATTTTGATCAAACTGCCAAGGAACAAAAATTATTGTACTATTAATACATCGGACGTATAATCAATAAAACATTTTGGAATGAGTGTCTGCTTAATCTAACATTTAATAATTTGCGTGTGTTATCTTTAAAATTGAATGGTCTGGCAAATTAAACTTCCAACTGCGATTATTACTTCAAATACGACCGGTAACGCATAGGTCCGCACCATTTCTTGACAACCTTCGCAACGAGTTGCTCATTAATGGGTGAGACCCTTTGTTCCATCTGATTTGGTTAATGAATAGAAAGATATTCCTTAATGAATAGCGAGAACGGGTGATTACCGCCTCACCGTGAAGTTATTCTGACGTCGTGCCCAGAATCGTAGCAATTATTAGCCCATCCCCCTCACACTGTTACACATGAATACAAACGATATGCAAATAAAGTGTACAGGACGGTGATAATGGTCCACCCTCCGTGTTCTATCTCTGGGGGATTGTTCTATAGAGGAACTGCGACAGGTGCTGGGGGAGGGTGTGTAATGATGGCTGTTGTTAAATGTCAAGCGACACAACAAGCGGTAGTTAGTTAGGAAATTAGAAAACATCTTCTGGAAAGACGAAATACATGCCTTTTCGATTCAGTACATCGGTCTGTAAAGCAATATTGTGAAAGAATTCAATGCATATTCAAATATCCATGAATAATGAGTGAAGATGATGCTGGGCTATAAATGACAAGATCAGCATATGAGCTAACGTGAATGCCAAATAGTACAGAAATTTGTCGTAATATGGGATATTTTCTGAATATTAACTCTTATTCCTGTAAAACAACTAACACGTCCAAATTACAAGTGTGCCCTATCATAGTTGGTTGATTCTGGATGTTGAAAGAAATCGAATGATAGCCGCATTGGATAATTTAAAACAAAAGATAAAAAACTCGAGCATATTGAGTCTTGCTTAAACAGAATGCTTCTTTGAGGTCAGGGTGTTTCATTATATTTAACACAATTGTGGCACAGTTATGTTAAAAACAATTTCTAAGGAAATATTTCTAAATATGTGCAGTTTAGAAAAATTTTCGAAAACTTTGTAATGTATTAGCAAAGATGTTTGTATATGAAAATTATATTGCAATTAAAGTTAATTACAATGGACTTTTTTTTTACAAATAAAATAATTATGCTCCTATTAATTAATTAAGTACAAAGAAGAACGAATCATGAATAACAAGAAGTGATATTGCAAATATTTTAGCACTGAAGCTTAGAAATATAACACAAAAACGATACATTTATTGTTTCTGAGGTATCAGTTTTTCAATTTCACTGACAGCTCAAATTGAAATGATAATCCTTATAAGATCATTTAATATTCAGTGGGGAAAACATCGAAGAAGTGACAACTTAAGACACTAGCGACGTTTTAAGTTTATAAATAAATTATTATTCACAAACTTAAATATTCTGAATACTAAGCAAATTAATAGCTATAAAATTATTTATCGATAAATTAAACGGCCATCGTCTATTTACATTATCCGGTAAGTAAACTGATTATTATGTTACCATAAATATAATACTCATGAAGTCTCACCACACTTTAAGTAGCATGAGATAGAAGAAGAAACTTTTATTGTAATCGAATAAATTAAGTAGCCATTATGACGCTGTCTCATCATCGATTTACATTGACCATACGCAAACTGATTATTATTGTTCGATAGCTCGGACACACACAAATAAACTCAAATAGTATTCGACGCACACACACGAATAAATGGAAATGGACTGTAATTAATTACTCTCTCCTTATTTAGCAGCCATCAAACTCGGAAGATGGACTAGCCACACGACCTCTTTTGGTCACCGCTGTTCAACTCCGCTTCTTACATTCTTTCTCTCTCTCCCCCGTCACCTCAGCCCCTGACAGACACCCCACAGACAGGATGCTTCTGGACATAGGACGTTGACCTCCCTCCCAGGGGGAACCTGGGTTTTCGACGTAACAAGTATGTTACCATAAATATAACATTCATGAAATCTCATTCACACCTTAAGTAGTATGACAGAAGAAACTTGTATTGCAATCGAATATATTAAAAATTGGCCATTATTCCTTATGAGTAATTTTTAGTTTTGTTCGATGCGACGTGCAAATGTAGGACAGTTCTCTGAAATTACTCCCCACTTACCTACACCTAAACGTCCAAGGGGACATTGTTATTCCCCATGTGTTTTCATCGGTGAATGGATGAAAGTGTAAATTTACCTGCGTTTTAACAAAAAAATAAATATAATAATATAGAATTTTTTATATTTTATAATCATTAATATAAACATTTCTGCATTATTGTACATATTATATACAATTCCCCGGGATCCGGGTAATTGCAGCATTGCTTATAAATTTGTGGATATTTAAGCATTTGGAGATAGTATTTGTCTTTGAATTTATTTCCTTTTTTTTTCCATTTCTCCATGATCATTGAGAGTCATTTCTTCGTTTTTGTATCTAATAAACCACTACTCAAGCTAAACCACTCTCAAAAGAACTATCAGCCCATATCTATTTCCTTTATTGAACCTTAATAATCCATTTTCCTTATGATGAAAACTATATGTTAATACATTTACAAGTTTGTATATAAATTTTTGTTTTCCTTTTTCACATTCCTTAAATTATATAATATAAACATTACATTAAATATTTTTCTCTATATTTTATGATAAATTTTTCAAATATCTTTTATTAGGGTCGTATAGGGGAAACATTTCAGATTATGAGGGTAAAGTATATTTTGTTTCGCAGGATAAAATTTTATAAGAATTAATCGTTCTATTATAGCAATTTTGCAGATTTCTTTTCCCCTTTACTTTTGAGTTATTCTCATATATGCAGACGGAAAATTTTATAAATCTACATTTTTATTCTACCAAACTAAAACTACGTATATAAAATGTAATGCTCCTTTTTACATAACGTAGCTTTAAAAAAATTTTATCTATCGGAAAAGCAATCGTTGTGATCAACGTTGCGTTTTGGCAGCATTTTGAAACTCGCATAAAATAAATATTTTTTTTACGTTCCCATTTTTTTCCCTCTTGACTTGAGCCTCCAAGTGTAACAATTAATTTCAGTGAAAATATTTAGTCCTAAATGATTTAAGAAATTTTTTAACTATTATGCTACTGTGTCATTAAAGTTAGACCAATTTTCAATTTAAAATTCCCGGAGCTTAAGAAATTTCAATTTTTTTGCTGACATCTGTGTGAAATTTGACGTCAAAAATTCATTAGTGTTGGAGTTACGCTCTGGCTTTGTGAGACGCTTCAAACTGATTCTTGGTTATTTTTAAATGTCTGAATTAATTGAGCAAAGAACTTTACATTAAATTTTGTTTGCGGAAACGTATAAAAAAAGTTACAGAGGGCATTCAGTGAGCATTCCTATACTGAAAAGAAATGCTTAGAAGTGGTATAAACAGTTCAAAAAGGCACAGAACGCGGTGAAGACGAAGAGACGACCATCAACCTCAACCGACGAAGCTCGCGTCTAAAATTAAAGATTTGGTGCTTGCAAACTATCTATTTATAATTAGAGACCTTGCTGAGATATTGGAATTTCATAAGGACCGGTCAATTCCATTTTGGGCCTCAAACGCGTCAAATCTCGATTATACCGAAAAACACTGAACGCGCCAGCTCACACTGCATTGATTCTTCGTAACGTTTTCGCCAAAAATGAAACATCGTTACACAACCCCGTATTCACACCGTGCGACTTCTGGAAATTCCCTAAACTCCAAAGACCTCTCCGGGGACAACGTTTTGAGTCGATTAAAGAGATACAACGAAAATCGCTGCGAGATTTGATGGTCAACCCTGCCGATGACTTTTTAACATGCATTGAGGATTGGAAAGAAAAGTTGGCATAAGTCCGGGGAGGATTACTTTGAAGGCGATGAAATAAATTTGGAAGAATAAATAAAATGAGTTTTTGAAAAAAAAAAAAAATAAATGGTCTTACTTTTTGGGCACAGTAGTTGATAGTGAATAAAAATAGCATACGCTTTTATGAGAAGAAAAATTAGCTAGATGGCAGGAGTGTCGATCTAAATTGTTACGTAGAACAAAATGCATTGGCAATTGTTCAAATGTTAAAACAAACTGTTCAAATGTCAGAACAATAACGTTGTCAAACAACATCCTACTGTATTACAACATGGTCTCTACAATAACGCAGTGTGTCATTTATTCGTTTAATGAATAAATTAAGGATCCAAAGAAATGTTTGGGAGAGAAAGTCATCTTCCGATAACGAAAAGCATTTAATCTTTATCGAAAAGTCTAACAGAGTACCCATTTCCGTCTCACAACACAACAAAAGAAGGCGACACCGTAAAGGCAATAAAAAAACACACACGCAGAGAATAAAAGACAAAAATTAGAAAAGAAAGACAGAAAACTGGAGGAAAAACACAGAGAGTAGTAGACGCCCAGAAAAGAAGCCGTTAATGTCTGTTTTATCTGGAGAGAGAGAGACCTTCTCTCCACATACTACAATCTTCCAGTTTTTACCTAACAACCATTTTATTTTTGTCAGAAGCTTCCTCTGTTTCACTTTTCGTCAACTTTCTTTTTTCCGCCCGGAAACTATGGTGTCAGAAGTGAAATCTGCAGGAAAAAAAAAAGGAACAAAACAGGAGACTAGGAGGGTGATAAAAGCAAAACGGGAGATTTAAATTTTTCCCGTTTCCGGATTTCCCATGAGAGTAAGATCCAGATAAGGGAGCGAAATAGAAGTTGCTAAGGGCCAGTCTTTCTAGCTTTGTTCTAATTTATTCTTTTTTTTTTTTTTTAATTTTTGGAGGAAGTTTGGATATTAAAAAAAATATACAGAAACAACAGACGTCCCTAACAAAAGAGAAGTAACGTTTTTTTTTTTTAAATTGTCTGACAAGTGTAATTTCTTAATAATAATAATGAAATATTTAAGATTTTGTTATATTTTCGCAAACGTGTTTACAAGTTAATTCTTTTATCACACATTAAAAGGCTTGTATAAGTTCCAGAAATATATAATTGTAAAATTATTTTAATATTAAAAGAAATGTTTTTGTAGTAAAAAATAATAATAATAATTTTCCTTAAAATTCACATTTAGGGATGTGAAAAATAAAAGAAAAAGTATTTTCAGAAACAGCCACCCTTATTATGGTTTGCCAAAAATGTATGACAACATATTATGAGTATCATATTCAGTAGATTAATGAAATATTCTCGTGAAAACAATTTTCCAGAATCTGTGGTATAATAATAGAATATTTCATTGAACCAAAATAATAATTCATTTTTACAGAAGACCATGACATTTCTTTCCCTCCCAAATGGTATTTTACTTTTTTGTGGTACGTCCTCAATGCCATGCTCCACATAAGTTTACCATAATCAGCCCATCAATAGGTGATAAAGATAGGACCATGATTTCTGGAAGGACTTTATCATAGGCATAACTCGATAGAATAAGTGTAACTATTCCACATTCACGTGCGGTATAGGAGAACACTGGGTAAAATCTCCATGACTGACGATGTGTGACACTTACACGCGTCGGCATAATAGTCATCGTGTAACCTCCTTTCAGGAAGTAGTGACTGAGATGAATACCACCAGAGGATTTGAACTTCAGCTTTCTTGCCCAATTACTACTAGGAACGAGTTGGCGATCAAATTAAATTACTAAGAGAACAAGTTGATATTTTGTAGTACATCGTGGGGTTTCGTAAATCAATGATGCATGCCACGAACAGTCCATCTATGGGCAAATAAAGAGAAGATGCTACTGTTCAAAGTAATTTAAGGATGATTGCCAACATTTAATGGCATATGTTAAGAAACCAGTAACCCGGCAGTTTGATTATCGATGCGAGACTTCTACACATGCGTTTTCACAATCGCTAACGAGTCTTCTAGTTTCTAAAAGTAAACATTAATTGCAATGCCTGCCGCCTGCAGATATGTAAAATTATGATACCTGCCCCCTCCCACCTCCACGTCAAAAGCCTAACTGCTTGTGTCTCAAGCAAGTGGATGAACAAAATACTTCAGCCGTTATTTTTCATCCCACTTGGTCGAGAGTAACATCTGCAATCAAGTCCATGAGCTTCATGATGCTTTTTTTTTTTCTTTAATCTTATGGTGCTTGTACGCGGCTGGACACCCAAAGGGAGAAGTCTACTTTACCCAAACCTGTTATACCCCTGGACACTGGGTACCCCTTTTAGACGCCTGTTACGACATGCAGGGAGTTGAAATTATTTAACAAATAAAACAAGCTTATATTAATTCGAAAATTCTTCATATTAATAATTAATCTTCATCTATTTATAAAAATAAATTTAGTCATCTGGAATCAATACTTAAAAAAATGATATACTCATTTTAATTATTAAATATATTTATTAAAAATTAGATCATACAATGCAGCTCATTATATTCCTTGCCAGTGCCGAACAAATAAATATTAACAGTTAACTGGATGACCTACAAAGAATTTTAGCCGAAACGAACATCTTGTTTACCTACGAAATCAATTTCGTATTTTCCATAATTGCTCTCCTACGAACAACAGATTCGCTCGTAAAATATGCATGCTGACTCAGCAACAAAGTTGCTCAATGGATTTACAAACAATCCATAGGAACAAACACTGTAGCTTTTCCAGCACTTGATTGTTCCCAACATCTCCTGCAGACTAAATAATTCCCCGTCCTCCTCAGATGAAGACACAATTAAACTATTCATAACGGTTTTGCATCTAAATAATTAGATTCGATACATTCCGCGCCTGCAGAACATAATTACGAAAGTCATTATCTTCCTATTATTATAACAACTGCATTAGATAAATCATCCGGTGGGACTTCTCTCATGTAATCTAGTTTAATTTCCAGATATTTGTTGGCCGTGGATAGATTCATTATGCAGGTCTGTCAGTGCGATATCATGGAGGATTGCTGGAATAAATGAAATTGCAGCAACTGTCTCTTAATGGGATGGTTGATGTTGCTATATTGTTTAGTGATATCACAAGGTGATGGGGAACAAATAACTGTATGTGGTAACATGTTTAAATCTTGTTCTATCCTGATTCATCATTTCAATTAAGTACTCCAGCGGTTCGATGGAACAGAACTCACTTTATTAATTAATACCGTCCGCTTAATTTATCATGGAATTCAATGGGTATCTAAACGAAATGAGTTATACTTTAAGAATAATATTTTTGAAATGATAAAGAGAATTAAAAAAATAGAACCAAATTCATTAATTAAACATTTTAAAAATAACAGCTTGTATTTAAAAAAAAAAAAAAAAAAAAAAAAAAAAAAAAAAAACTAGTTAAGGGGAATTTGAAACACAAAATTTAAAAATAAATATTTAGAAAGAAATTATTATGAACAATAAAAATATACCAACCAATAGAAACAAACCAATAACTATCTCAGTTTATTTCCATTTAATTCTATGACGACATATTTTTTTTATTGACCATCATAAATCTCATGTTCCATTTTTACATACCACGAAAAACAGGGGATGACGGCTTCACTAAATACTATTAAAGCATAATACTTAAGTAAATACTATTAAAACTCCGTGTAGTAATGGAAAAAATCTGGGAAATTACCACCCTGATTCCTGAAACCAATGCAAGATGCTTTATACACGTTGTTATAATTGCCTTCAAGTCTCGCTTTCTCTTCTTGCCAGAAGCAGACTGGCCGTTAATATCTTAACTCGATGTGGGTGGTATGCTGAGAAAACAAAATCCAATTTGAGAATTTGCTCCATATTTAAGTGTTTCTTTTTTTTCACTTCTGAATATAAAATAACCAACATTTGTAGATAGCTATATGTTACGAAAGTGTTATTTTTAACTGTTGTTAACTGTTTTCAACTGAAGGAGGTTTTTCTATGCCAAAAGATATCTTTTTAGCATTAGAGCTCAGGAAAAAAAGTGTCCGACACGGAGCAGAAAAATAAACACAAAACACATCTGCCACTATAACAGACGCCTGAGAAATAAGAATTTCAACCACAACCGGTTGGTAGACATTGGAAAGGATATCCATATGTTATTTTTCATATTTTTATTTAATTAATCAATTCATGTTAATATTCATTGATAAGAGATATGAAGAAAGAATCATGAAATAAAGAGATATAATTTTAAATCTTCACTGCTATTTTTTACCAATAAAATTACCAATGTAAAACAAATGATCAAATTCAGTCCAGAAGGGAAAAGCTGTTTCGCATCCGCCGGATCATTTTAAAGTGACATAAGTTCGTAGTTACGTGATCTTGGGTAATCTTAAAATCAGGCGCAGTTACAATATTATGCATCCAGAAATACCGCCCAAGATTACAGCATGCGGCGTCGTATAAATATCACCCTTCCACGGACTATTAATCAAGAGAGGGTGTCAAGATCAGGTACGGCGAGTGCTGTAATGTGTCACTTTATCCCTTAAGGAAGGTGCTCTTCCTTAAGGTTTAACTATTCCTGCTCGGGAGGGAAAGGGGTTAATTTGCCCAGACACTGAAATTTAAATTTGCTTAAGAAGTCGGTTCTTGACACTATAGACTACACCGCTGTTTTCTATCTTCATTACCTGAGAGCTACAGATTTTAAAACTGGACATTGATATTTAACTAAATATTTATTATCATTCAGTTATGTATGTATACACATATAATTTAAGATATCTCGGAATTTTTTCTAATAATAAAGCATATTACTTTTGTTTCCTTATGTTTTTTTGTTTATTTCTTGAACGACTTTTTCCCAATCCCCTGTTTGTGTAAAAAATGTACACTGTTTACCCTTCATCTACTTCTGCAGTTTGCTTTCAATTAGGCTTTCAAATATTTAAACCTATTCCAGTTGCTTATGTTACTGTAAAATATTCCAGCTGATCAAGATTCCATTGAACTTTGTTATGTTGTTTGTTATTTGAAAAACCCATCTAATCGCCAACAATTAATTTTAAAATATATTTATCCTTATAAGTGTCTCTGAATGAAAATAACTTCTGAAAAAGTACACACTATACAGAAACAGTTAGTACTAGTAGCATAAGTATACTGTAGTATACTGATTAAAAAGCAAAACCAAGTGAAACGAAGTCCTCGAAACGGAGCTTTGCAGTACCTGATGTAGAAGAAAGGTTTGAGTGACACAGATGAGGGTATCCTAAAGGCTATGCTTCAGCTAAGACAAGAATCAAGCTTGACTCAAGTATGAAGTAAAAAGAGAAAATGAAGATGGATGTTAAAGGCCCAGAGTGAGGAGTCCTAAGAAGTTGAGAAGCAACGCAGTCCATCCAAAAAGTCGTCCTAATCCTCCGTGAAAATAAGTTTTCAAATAGAATTATTAATATAAAAACTTATTTAAGTCATTATTTTAATAATTATATTTGATAGTCATTTAGTTTGCCACATAGTTCTAAAGGGCTGAAACTGTATTAACTTCTTCAATAGACACTGGTCTGATGGTCGATTGGCTAGTGCTCTGGCCTTTGATACCACAGGTTTGAGTTTCGAATCCTGGCGTGGTATGAATGTTTGTTAGTGGTTCGGAATCCACGTTAAACTATAGGTTCCGGTTTAATTAGTATAAAGTGTGCACTAAATTACCCTAGAGCGACAAACCAAATTGTCAAACATTCGCCTTGAAAATTTCGCTGACAAATGTTGTTTTACGATTCTTATGATTAATCTATTGAAATGCATTCAGTAATATTTTATTATATTAAATATTTTATAACAAATTAGCATTAACTGTCTCATGCTATTTCTATGCCTTTTATTTCTTTTTGTAATATGAGCTAATATGTTTATTTCATTTTAAAGTTGGATGTCAGCAAATATGACAATTCAATGTGTTGATTTAAATATACGTAGCATGTATTTAATAGGTTTTAATGGTAATTGCTTGATTATAAATAAAATATTTGATTTAAATAAATGTTTGCCAAGCAGGTGAAAAACGGGTGGAATATTTTCAATTGAAATCGCTGTGAAGTAAAACTCCAGTCGCCAAGGACGATAAATATAACTCTGGTAACCCTATATGAAACTAACATATTCTTTTCCAATCAGTTGTTCTAGTCTTATTTTTTGTACCATTTTATCTTTATCTGAAAGATAAGCAGAAAGAGAAATTCTTAAACTGCAAATTTCGAATTGCAGGTGATCGATCGCGTTTGCTGATAATTCTAACAACAGTATGGCTGCTCGATATTTCTTCATAAAATGAAAAAAATTTCGAAGGTGTAGAAAAAAGAAAAGAAAAAAACGAATTGAATTAGAGTAAATTATAAAATAAACAAGTAATATATAAAAATAAAATTTAAAGTCAATTTCTACTTTTTTTTTTTACTATATTCCAGAAAAGTTCTTATAAAATTGAAATTTTCCTTTTACATGAGGCACCATCCATTATTAGATACATGCAACTTAAATCTAAAATTAATTAATTTAATTTAATGAATGAATTAATATTTGAAAAAGCGTTAACATCAGTGTCATCCACTACAAGTTCAAAAAAATGTGTTTGAACTTGAGTGGATGAATAAAAAGTATTTTATTGACGATTGAAAATTTGAACAAGATATATACAGGGAGAGTGTGAGCTGAGCTAACAGGAGGAATTGAAAACGGGGGTAGGGACAGTATTTTTTATGTTATGGCTACGATACCACAAACTAGCAGCCAAGGGTAAAAAATGTTGCATATTGGCATAATGTGCCAAATTCTAAAATAAACCAAACCAATCAATATTGAATAGACAAAGCACATTTTTATTATTTAATCATAACATTTTAAGCACAAAAATCTCACAAAAACTATGTCTACACTCACAACGAAACAATGTAATTTCGAGAAACATAGTTACAGTAACTGCTTTTAGTTTATAGCACACATATATAAAAAACACAAAAATCCATGCATTTTCATGATATCTAGAGAATTTTATTATTACTTTTTTTCTTAAATAAGGTAGAATATTTATCCAATCGTTTCTTTTATTCTAGTAAGGCACATTTTGATTATGATTTAAATAACAAACTTGATCCGTGAATGTTTCAGATTCAAAAAGACACCCACAATTCAATTCAGTTTCACACTTGTAACTAAAATTAAAAAAAGTAGAATTAAATACAACAGTTTATGTGTCAGATTAAAGATAAATTTTATGTGGTTATATTATATTAATAATAATGATGTCTACATCAATAATTTTGCACAATATTTATATATATATAAATTTGTTTTATAAATAAATACGTATTAATTTTGATAATTTTTTAATTGATTTATCTTGTTTAAAACCTAATAAACCATAAAAATTAAAAGATTTCAAAAAAATAGAATGAAATTTATAAAATTGATATTATGAATATACGGATATATTAATTAAAATGTCACTAAAAATATAGAATGAAGGAGTAATTTTAATTAAGTTTTAAAAATTTATCTCTAATTATAAATTAGTTCATTTTTCTAAAAACATTAGTTAAAACAAATGTAATTTTTAGGCGAATCATTTTCTCTGAATTTTTTTTTTTTTTTGCATTTAGCTTTTTTCAGGTCAGTTTGGAATTAATTAATTCAAAACTGATTCATTTTTTATTCTGTTTGTGTTGGCAACACTAGCTTCTCCGAATATTTCACTTATTTTTTAAAAATTTAATTTAATTTTAGTCAAATATTATTTTTACACTTCTTCGAAAGTAAATAATAAATTAAAAAATAAGATGATGTTTTCAATGCTAACAGATTAAAATTTCGAATTAATTATTAGTATCAGGCATTAATGTATTTTTTGGTTTTGTTTTTAAAGCTGAAATTTAATTAATGATGTAAAATTTAATTTAATTTAATTGTATATAAACAAACTGGAAAAGGGAAAATAGCGTTGAAGTTAAGAGTATTTATAAATATTAGAATAATTCAATGAAACTTAAATAAAAATTTAATTAACATTATTTTTCATTTGTTTTTCGACATTTTGCACGATATCGACATATTATTTTCGTGATCACTTTAATTAACAACAATAATATTTTTATAAATATGAATATATATTTTTCCAAAAATAGCAATTTGTTATATTTTTATACAAAAAAAAAATCTGCTATGTTAAACTGAAAATTCCTTTTCATTAAGAATTTAATAAGTAGTTTAAAATTATTCTTTGAAAATACAAATTATAAATAATGAGGTATTCAAATAAGTATTTGTGGTACCAAAATATATTTTATCAAAATTTAATTCCAAAATATGCCAATATAATTAACTATAATTAACTTTTTTTGTTCAGTGCCATTTAATTAAAGTACATAGGAATTCAGGTTAAATGTTTTGCATAATCATTTAAATAGTCCAAAATATTTCACTATTCATTTAAATAATAGAATATTTTAGCATTAAAGTAGCTGTTAGACAACCAACTTAAGTTGTCGGATTAAATAAATAATGGGCAGTAAGGGATTATTTGTGCAGCTTAGTCACTTTAGCTTAAAATGAATATGACATCATCTTAGAAATTTAGTTCAAATGACCCTCGCTTTAAACTAAGACGATTAGATTAATTTAAGTCGAGTTTAGTTAAAATTAGGTAATTAAGTATGGTGTCCATTTTTGACACTAAAATGTTTTGCACTTATATTTTACACAAATTCTGAAACATCTTATATATATATATATATATTAAATAATATGTACTACTATGTGTGTATTTAATTTTATAAAACTATTTGATACAATAAAAAGTGTTAGCGCACGATCAATTTATCATGTGTGAACAAACTTTGTTGAATGAATACACATGGGAGTATACCAATGTTCAGTAAGTATAACAATGTTCAGGGAGTATACCAATGTTCAGGGAGTATACCAATGCTCAATTAAGAATTAATTTCATACAGACATTAAATAGCGAATTGTGCAATCAAGAATTGTCTTCATAGAGACACTGAACATCAAATTGTGCAATCAAGAATTAATTTTATAGAGACATTGAACAGTAAATTAAGCAATTAAGAATTGTCTTCATAGAGACACTGAAAACGAATTATGCAGCCTTCATAATCGACAAGAAGAAACATTTTTCTTCATTGGTTCACGTTTTGCGAGAAAGAGTACATAAATATTATGTTTTTGAAATTGTAATGCCTCCACCATCAAAGAATATAAATATCACTTAAGGCTTCTATTTTACAAAATCAATGATACTTTAATGTTTTCTTAAATAAAAGTTTTAATGGCTAAACAACTGTTAAAAATTGCATTCTAATATCTACCTTCATAACAATTCATGGAAATTCAAATAAAACTCTA
This sequence comes from Caerostris extrusa, assembly GCA_021605095.1. Classification (NCBI taxonomy): domain Eukaryota; kingdom Metazoa; phylum Arthropoda; class Arachnida; order Araneae; family Araneidae; genus Caerostris; species Caerostris extrusa. The sequence continues at coordinate 22,948 of BPLR01014777.1, read as the reverse complement.
CAGCAAAAATAAAAGATAAAACCGCATTTCTACAACTATCCGACATAATTTATCACCCCTTCCAATAAAACGGATTCCATTATTTTCAAAAATTTTCTTACTGCGAGTATGTTTTCTTCCGTGAGTTTTATATCTCAGTACTTATTTTATTTCCAAGTCCAGTTTCAAATGCAACCTTTCATATATATATATTTTTGCGTGACCTAGCAAAAACAATTTTCAAAATAATAAAAAGAAAAAAATAAGTACATGTTTACCTCGCTACTTATCAAAACCAAACAGAAAGGAGCATTTTTTTTTTTACATAAAATACATCATTCCTTTTTGTTAAAAGACTCCAAAGAAAATTCGTTTTTTGGAAATGGCATGCCAGGTTTCTGCCACCGTCATCTGTTATCAAGGAATGTGTATTCATTGTTTTACATTCGCATGGAGGGGAAACGCAAATAAATTCAGTTTTTAGATTCTAGTTATATTTAAAATAAAGTGAGTAAGTTACAATACATGGGCATGTCATATACTATCCATCCTATATCTTTTCAGTTTCATGATTTTTTATGAACTTTCAGTTTATTACATTCTTATGATTAAAATTTTGTTTCTTAAAGTGCCCATATATGACCTAAATGCATTATTTATAAGTATAAATAAACATTACTTCATATAATCTATAATAATCCAAGATATTCCAAAGATCTTATAATCCTTCAGATATTCTAAAATGTAAATTCTAGCATGCAGCTGAATTAATTTCTTTTTATATATTGAGAAAAAATAAAACCTTTTTCTGTTGCAATTCTAAACCAACGGTATCTTGCTTTTTGTTTAACATCAGAAAACATAAATGAATACAAGCATATCCTTAAATATAGTTCTGAAATATTTAATCGTTAATTTTTCTAGTATAGTTTCAATAGCGAGTACAATTGACGATATTAACTAAATTAAAATTAAACGCATAGCCTGCTGTAATGCATGATTATATATTATGAAAATTCAGGCATATTTAAGATTATCTCAGACAAACATGAAGATGTTAAAAAAAATTGTTAGTTTTGTCATAGTTGTTCAGTTAGTTGTATCTTTGTCTATTGTTGTCCATTTGTATAGCAAAGTAGTGTACACAAAGCAGTTCCAAAGTAGTCTATACAAAGCAGTCCCAAAGTAGTTTTTACAAAGAAGTAGTGTGCATAAAACATCTTGTGCAAAGGAATTAAAAATATTTAATAAAGATGAAATAGTTTGATTCTTGCTCGTGAAGTACGAATATATACATTTGACATAGTTTAGGCATGTACGAACTGCAATTCACCAGTGTGCTTTAATGTGACCTATCTCTCCTATACCCATGGCATTTTAACTTTATAATTGATAATTTTTTGAAAGAGGTTACGAGAAGAAAAATTATCCATCTTTATGTAAATAAATAGCTTTTAATGAGCATTAGAAAAATACTTTATTCCATGTTTTCTATTTTGTTTAATGATCAGATAGATCCTTTGTCAACAACATATCCTTTTCTTGGATACTGGATCCGTACAGCACCCGGGACATTACTTTTTACCTCTATGATATTTATTACCAAAAGCTACGATATTATTATTTATTGCCAAAAGGACGTTCCATTTTAAAATGGCACTAAACAAAATAATGCTTTTAAGCGCCATTCAAGTTATTTAATAGTTTTTGTTAAAGAATACTTTAAAATGCACAATGGTTCAACATATATTTTTAAATAAAAACATTTTTAGGCGTGAATAATAATAAAATCGATCAATAAAAACCATTTGACTCATCATTTTTGTTCTTAATTATTACAAAAATTGTACCAACTATTAAAACATTTATTAAGTTAATGTGAAATTCTGTATTCAATTATTTTATTTTTACATAATACTTAGTATAGATAAATATATGTAATATATATAAATATTAGAATGTTTTCGAGCTTTTTTCTGTTTGGCTCGTGGCCAAGTTGCAATGAATGCGTGCGGCCCGAGGCTATATGTCTGTGAATTCTTGACTTAGTGATAATTGTACACCGCATTTATTGCTTGAATGTTATTAGCCATGCTATTCTTAATACATTACGAGTACTTACCACTCGCAGAGAGCATTACTCATCTTTTCCCTTCTTGTTGGTGAAATAAAGAAACTATGATGATCTCTTGTTGAATATCAGCTCTGAAACTAATTTAGCAGGATAAGCATCCGATATGATTCGAAAATCATAACCCCTAACTTAAATTTTAAATCTTTTAATAAAAAACTATTGGTTTCAGAAAAAGTAGTCCTTTCCATTTAATGATTTTACGGTAGATTCATATTGATTCGCATTAATCGAAATCGCCATCTTTTCGCCTATTATCTATTAATAACAATCTATCTATGATCTATTAACAAAAAATTGGACTAAGAGGAATTTTCTCATCACAGAATGAATATATCCAAAATTTTTCCAATTAGTGGTAAGATGCGAAGCTGGTATGCAAAGAATCAGAATCGTGAGCACTGCACCGGTGATTGCAGTTACTGCTTCCAGAAACGTATAGAAGTAATTGACATTCTGCGTCGACAGTCAGGCTGCCTGGTGGGAATTGTCCAGGCTTCCTATCATACGACATTTAAATTGGACGCATTTACCCCTGAATGTCCTCCCGGAAGGTAATGCCCACCTCTTATGTTTGTGGTAAATATAAATGTAACAGGAGACCCACAGATGTATAAAAAATAAAATATTAATAAATAAATAAAAATCAATCACATACGTAATCGTGTAAAGGAAGTTCATTTCGAAAAGCATTGCAGTTTCAGAATTTAATAACGAAAAAAAATTATGTTGAACCATGGTTTGGTGTAGGAATTTTGTTACTACCTCATACTGGGAAGGTAATTTATAATGATACTGTATCTTCCGCTTGAAAAAAAATTATTTCCCTATGCCCTGTTTGATTTGATTCTTCAACTTCATTTATGTGTTCATAAATGTGCAATTTCAAAGACTACGAATTTTTCAAATATGCTGCTCCAAGGGTTGTTACAGTCACTACATACAGATAGCGATGGTATGAACGTATGTAAATTGTCTTGCATCGATAGTTAAGTTATCCGGTGGAAGTTTATGTCATTTCTAAAAATCGTTCTGAAAGTCATGCTTCTTCTGACACCAGTCTTGGGCGTAAAAAAAGTGAACATGAGATTATTAGATGTTCCTCAGCAATACTTAGTTTTAGCTAAAATTCAAAAGAAATGATCTGTACAGCCGATGAAAAGTTTAAAAAACCCCTCCTGTGTAAAAAATAATAATAACAAAACCCCACATCTGAATATTCTTGGATTTAGAGGGTCTTACCATTTGGGAATCGGATTAACGAGACGGTATTTTATTAATGCTTTAAAGCTGAAATAAGCCTAATTTTTAAGCTGTATGTAATGAAATTTTAAAATGTAAAGAAACTTAATCATTAATAAATATTTCAGATCCTGAATAATGACTGTTCCTTTGCGAGTTATGCTAACATAGTATTCTTATTTTAAAAAATTTCTTTCACTATTTTTAAGCTTTTAATTACAAAAATTGTTTAATCATTAATAAATGTTTCAGATCGAAAATAATAACTATCCCTTTGCCAGTTGTGCTAACATATTAATCTTATTTTTAAACTTTTCTTTCATTTTTTTAATCTTTTAATTGCAAAAATTGTTTGAATAGAATCTTAAAACTTTTCTTTAAACTAACAGCCTATTATGTTAGCATTAAGCTGTAAATTAAATCGAATAATATAACATCGTGTCTTTTATTACTTAAATGAAAAATTTGGTAATCAACTACATCCAAAGTTCATTATGTAATTTATGCAAAGACATTGTGTTTGAATAGAGCCCTTTTAATAACAAGTATATTTCTCAAAATGTATCATAATTTATGCTAAAATGTCACCATGATTTATTCCCAGAAATAAAATAACAATAAGTAGAAAGACAGCAGAATTATGAAATATTCAGTTAAAAAAAATTTATCTTAGGATTTTCTGTCTATTAATAATGTACAAACTTTCACTAAATATGTCAAAACAAATAGTAATTAAATTCTTTTATAACGAATCCAAGAATTAATGAGTTAAGTTTCCATTAATAGAGCTAATGTAATTTATAGAATTAATAACTGAAAAATTCTTTTTACATATTTACATTAGTAAATACAGCAAGCATTTGTAAAATTGCCAATTAATTTTAGCAATGTTTTATTCGTTATAATTAACTCATTATTTATGCATCATTTTTAGAACTTATCCTATCAATTATTAAAAAAAAAATACTTCGAACATAATTATTTGTATGAAAATCACATCATGAATTTTATTAATTTTTTTCCTATTATCAGATTTTAAAAAACCCATTATAAATATCAACTAAAATGTTTTAAACATAATTATTTATGTGAAAATCATATCATGAATTTAATTAAATTGTTTATTTTAGCCCTATCATTTAAGAACCTAGGTATAATTAAAATAAGAATTATTCACAGTTAAATTACGAGAGTCATAAACATTTAAAGTGGATACGATATTCAACTTTGTTAGTATATTCAGTGTAACATCCAACTAAACAAGTTTCCAGGAATATTTGACGGCCTCCTTCAATGACTGCACTAGACGTCATAAATAAAGCCTGTCCTTAACAATTCATTGCAAATACTCGTGTAAAATTCAAGGATAAAAAGCCTTTTAGTTAATGAGTTTGGAAAGTAAAGTCAACAGAGCCATCTTGTGAAGTACCATGTAGTAGAACAGCAGCTTTTAAGCGTTGGCTAAGAATAAAACTTTAAAATGTTCTAATCAAGCTTTTCTTGGGCTAATGCAAACTGTTGGAAGATTTGCTCTTCACAAACATTTCTACACGTAAAGGTTTGGTTACATGGAGTTTCTACAAGCCTTTACTTTTTTTTTTTACAAAATAAAACAAAAATTATTAGGAATATTTTTTTTGGAACTTAACTTAGTACCATAAATCTAGACTTTTAAAAAGTAAAACATATATTTACTTTGTTGTTTAAATATGTTAACTTTTTAAGCAAAAAAAAATGGTTAGTTATAACAGCATGGGTTCATATATTTTAAATTGAAGTATTTTATATTTAAAGCAAGTATGAAAGATGGTTTTTAACATAATTATGTTTTATCTATAGTTACTAACATTATTTATAAAATTAAATTTCTAAACAGCAATTTGTTCAACACAACAGCAAGACAAAAACAAAGAAAAAAAAACATGGAATCAAAATAAGACTATAACGAAATGCTTGAAATCGGTTACATTTATTTAAAAATTGTTTACTATACCAGGAAAAATATTTTGTGATAAAAAAGAATTAAAATAATTAATTAAAGTGATAACAATGGAAAGTAAAAAATAAATAAATAAATTCTGCGTTTAACAATAATGTTTTATCTTCCATAGAAAGTAAAAATAAATATTATAACAGAAATGAAGTAAAATAACACAGAATTTGGTGCAAAATTATTGATTTTGATATTGATAATTAAACAACATTTAGAAAAATACAGATATTTGGTAAAAATCTAGTTGATTTTATATTTTCTGTCAATCTTGCACCAATGTTGGATTCATCCATTAAGACAAATAGTGGTAGGGGGCAAAACAATTAACTGTTTTCATAAAGAAGAACAAATTCTTCTTTTAAACTCCTTTTTTTCTGAAATGGAAAAATAAAAAACTTTTTCTTGTTCCTTTTATTAATACTCATTATCTATTTTTCTTGCAGGTAACAATTTAACTAACAGTCTCTCATATTACAATAATATTTTTCTTTGTACGAACTTGTTTAACAAAATTTTTTTTACAAGCAAGGTAACAAATGGTGCCTATATGCATAACAATACTTACCTTTATACAGCTGTAAGAAACTAAGAAATGCTATTGTTTCTGAAAATAGAATGAATTGTCCAAAATTATAGTCCATTTCATCCAATATTTCCCCATTTGTTTTCATTGATAATTTTTTTTTTTAATTTTAGATTTTTTTTTTAAAACAAAATTTTCCATCTATATTTAAGGTTATAATATTTGCAGTGAAATCAGAACAATATCTACTAGATTTTTACCAAAATTCAAATACAAAGTACCCCTATGAACATCAACTGTCCATCCAAATTTTTAACAAATAATTTTTTTTTTTTTTTTACCCTATGCCTTATTGGACATGGGAACCACATTTTGCCATCTGGTTAAGTTGCTATGTAACAAGTCAACTGCATTTCAAAATACATTTTTAAAGAGTAACATATTTGAATTTATAACCAGTATTAATTATGTTTGAACAATTATATTTACAGGAAACACTTTTATGAGCATTAAGAATATATGATAAAGCCACTAATTTTTTTTTTTATGAATGTAAAACTAAAGCAAACATTTAAAATAATTATACGTTTATTTTCTCAAATTCATACATTATTGGTAGCATTGAAATTAAAAAAGTGTAAAATATATATAAAATATGTTTAAAAACAAAATTTTTCATTGATTATAGTTCACGTAAACACATTCTTAACTATAACAAACAATTACATAAAAAATAAACGAAAATGACAAAATTGAAACATGAAACTAATTAGTCAGTCATACATCTAAGATATGGAACAATACAGCGTTATAATTTCATCAGAATTTATCATTTCATTAAAAAACAGCACCACAAAATCTTTCGCAATCACTCTCTGTCCCAACAACAAAGATAATCTTTTTTTTTTTATTTTTATCTAGAATTAAAAGCATTCAAAAACTTTAAACATTTAACTTTTAATTTTTTTTTTTTTTTTTTTATAACAAACAAATTTATTTTGTTCAGTATTCCAATCAATATATAGATGGAATTAAACGTCGACAAATGGAAAACACTTTTCAACAGTAACAAGTAAGTAGATATATTAAACATGAAGCAATTGGCTGTACAGTTTGTTGTCTCCCTTCTACGTATTAAAAGGACATGCAAAAATTAGGTTTTGAAAGGGCCTGCATAAAATCATGTTACAGAAATGCTATACATCGTTTTGACGTTAAATTAACTTCAATTCATCTTTAGTTCTTTTTCCATCTGTTCGTGAGTTAACGAGGATATAGATGATATCTAAATATTTAATATCCTGCAGTAGCATAACAGGAACATACAGATGCAATTTTCCAATTTATGCCAATATGATAAGGTTTATAAAAAAAAGGTACACGTAGAGAAGGTTTATAAAAAAAAAATAACCAAGCTGTAATTTTTTGAGAATAAGTCGAGTTAAAAGAGGTGCAATGGGAACATGGTCAAGCTACTATTATAAAAAAATGTTCCATTTATTATGATATGTATAGTGAAAAACTGAAAGAATCTTCGTATACAATCAATCTTTCTATTTGGAAAATGTCCTTTTAAAATTATTTTATATATTCAATTTCTTAGTTCATATTAAAACCTACTATTAAATAGAACAATATATAACAATTTTGTTTAATTTCATTAAAATTTGCCCAAACTCAATAATTAGTATGTTAAAATCCAATTTGTCCAATAATTTTTTTTGAAACTTTTAAATATTTATTGAAAATAACAAACAAAATTCAAGATTATTACACAACATTTTATATTTTTTGGTATATTATAAATGAAATAAAAAAATTCCACGTCCACCTTATTAAATCAACAGTCGACCAGCAGTACATCGCGAATAGCTGTCTTGAAAAAGGAGTTTCACAAATCTTTCTCAATGTTTCATCTTTAATTGTGCCCGCTCTTATGGTAGACAGCTTGATGATGTCGTCTTCATACTGATTTTGCATTGTCAAGCTCTGTTGGTCAGGATCACCATCAGAACAAAACGAAACAGACTCGAAGATGTAATTTGCAGTTCGTTCTTAGCCAATATTTCTTCTTGCGCAATGTCTTCATCACCAAAGTGCTGGATTTGCATGGTGGATCTCTGCTGGTAAATATACCATCCAATTATATGCCGGATAGCAGAATAAGGAGAAACATCCATCATAAGGATGCAGTCCACAGTTCGTCCTCTGCTGCAACGTTCTTATTCTTGGCGTGCTTGCCGTGCTTTTTGGCGGCATCGTCGGCGGGGATTCTCTGTCAGCTGCGCGTGATGGTGGCGATGTCTTCCTCATCCAGGTGTTGGATCTGCATCTCGAAGCTCTGCTGGCGAGGACGGTGCTGGCGACGGAGGAGGGGGAACCTGTAGTAGCTCTGGCCGAACGAGATGGACGCGTGGTGGTGGTGTCAAATGCGGAACGAGTGGGCGCCTTCAGGGACAGGATGATGCACAGCAGCAGGATGCCCACGCCAGTGCACAGCAGGTACAGGGACCACGAGATCTTGCAGGAGCCTGGAAAACAGAGAAGGAAATCATGAATATTGCTACACTCTTGAAAATATTTAATTTTAAGTCATTTGTTATTTAAATGGTTAGAACAGGTGTACTACTTTAAATAAGTAACCTTTTTAGCCTTTCAGATTACGTCTGTTGCCCAGGTTGGTATTTATTGATACAATTTAAATTACTTACGGATATATCTTATGGATGATCGTGAAAGTCGGTCCATTCATTTTTATTCATATGGTCATTCATAGTCGAGTGCCTGATGGACTTTCTCAGAAATACATCCAACTAACTTTTAATGGACTTTCCTAAGTATAGTCGAATTTCATATGTGTATCTTTTTTTTAAACATCATGAGTTAAATCATGAAGAAATTAATTTTTAATTCTATACTAACAAAGAGTGATTTAGTATATCTTGCATTATTCTAAAGCATGTTCTCATGATATTGTTAAGTCTGGCAGCTGATTCTATTACGATTTCATGTTCTTCTACGGTATTTGACTTGATGTCTTTCAATACAGTAAAGTTAGTGATTATTTATTACTAATGATCACTTGCATTTAAATGGTTAAAAATGGAGAAAATTTTAATAATAATAGTAGTGAGAATCGTAGAGTGATTTCGATAAGTTCTGGCGGTTAATTAGAAGAATATAAATCTGATTTTTATTCCATTTCAATGTGAAAACTAAATTTTTACTTAACTCTGTACAGTCAAAAATAAATAAAGCATGAATAAAAAATTTATTTGACATAAATCAAACAGTATATTTTTCGACTTTTAAAAAAAAAAAAATGTTCTGAAACAAAACTATAATTGAAAAAGTTATCCATTACAGGGTTAAAATTAGATTTACTGTTTGAATGCTAAATTATTACACTAACAAAAAATTCGACAACAAAATTTATAACATTAATTTAAATTTATAAAAATAGCTTATTAACGGATATTTTTAGAGATTTCTAATATTATTATGCATGCATAAGACAAAGTGATTGTGTGTGCTTATATTTCTCATAATTTTGAAACTATAACGCTTAAAAGTTGAATTTTGTTATATCTGACGTGTAATGAAAAATCATCAAAAAAAGTTCTTAATTATAATTTAATTATATAAAAATCCTAATTTTTATAGTGAAATTTCACTTTCGAATTGTTTAGTTCCAAGTATCGTTTACTTCCCAAATATGAATATAAATTGACGTAATAGCTCTTAACATTTTCTTATCGCATTCAGGATACATAATTTTTATTCGTTATTTTATCTTTAAACATTAAAAAACATATTTTATTTGGATTTAGTGATTTATTTATTTAATTTAATTTTATAAGATAATGTATAATATGAAGATAAAGTATATATATATATACAAATTTTTATCTTAACATTGGTTAGCGATAGAATTGAAAAAGAAATATTGAATATTTTGCAGGAACACCAATGTAATAAATTGAACACCAGTCTATAAACCACACGAATCTGAACACCAGTTTAATAAATTGTATGATTGTTGGTCTTTAATTTTACAAGCAATGATACCGTTTTTGTTATTGCATATTTTGATTGTTTTTATTAGCTGAATCATATATTTTAGTAAAAAAAATTTGAACTTAAAATCTGTTTAATTTCCCAAAATTCAATAATTTAAATATATATTTTCACAGAACAGTCTATCTAGATGCAAACCAGATAGTTAAACCATATTATCAAAATAATACTTAATGCTCTTAAAAAAACAAGTTTCTTAGAATATCAAAAATAATGCATAAAGAATGGCAGAATGTATAATAATAAATCTTAAGTAAACTTTTCTGTATTCCCTAAAGGAAGAAAGAAAGCCAACTTATTTAAATTCAAAGCAAATTTAATGAGATCCCCAAATCACTAAAATGCAAAACAGTTTTCATCCAAAGGTAACAAGATTCTGCTTTTTGAAGTAATTTGAATACATATTCTTGACAAGAATTTGTGATATTCGGTTTCTATAATTTCGTACGAGTCGTTTATGAGCAAAAATGTTTTTTTAAATATACATAATAAGAGAATTTGCGTATTTAGTCTTAAGTTATGTATAGATAGGATGTACATATATAAGAACATGTGTACATCAAACCATTTTTCACGAAGAAAAATATGTATTTTCCTAAAAAGTTATGGAAAATATTCATTGCTGGTATAAAAATTTATCTGTCCTGAAATTAATTTAAAACACTTTCCCTGAATCATTGTAAAGTTGAACTCTTTTAAGTATTTAAAATTTTTTTACATTGACTTTTTTTTTTGTCTTGAAGAGCCATTTTAATTCTTGCGAAAAGCTTAATACAATGTCAATGGCTAACCAAAGTATTCGGTCACATTATGTTTTCAATTTTAATAGATTTCTATTACAATTGAAAACCGGATGACAAAAAATTGGTAGATATGATAAATAGCCTAATTAACTATTACAATTTTAAAGGAAATGAATGTTTTATTCATAAGAAACAGCAGCATAACGCGAACCAATGAATAAGGTGTTGGGCAAACACTAGCCGCCATGCAATCATTTGACTGATTTGACATGGATTCATAGTTTTCACGAATGTTTCCTTGCGATATACTTTTCAAACTTTCTATGATTGTTAAATTAGATCCCGATACAATTCTGCTCATCAGACTATACGTACTTAATTGGAGAAAATTTGGCGATCTGGCTGGCCAAGAAAGTATTTGATAAATATGAAACAGTAGAACAATAAAAAAAATTTAAATTTGTAGTGTGTTTTATACTATTAAAAAATATGAACCTTGAGTGCCGTGTAAGGGTGAGAAAAAAAAGTGCGTGAAGTTAGAATGTCGTCTACTTACCACCATGCTCTAAGGTTGAACCTTTCACACTACGAAGGTATTTAGACGAAAAATTCTTACGACTTTAAACTCTAAAAGACAAAAATAAATCAAGAAAATTGCGGGTTTTTATTGATTGATGATTTTTACGAAAATTGTTATGATTTGTTATGATTTTACTAAAATTGATGTGATTTTTCAATCTTTTTAAAAAAACTTATAGAATCAAAAATAAATCAATATAAACAATCGTTGGGTTAGTTTTAGAAGGGAATTTCCGATAAAATAATATAAACCTTTAAAATGTAGGACAACTTTTTTTTTTTTTTTTTTTTTGATATTTCAGGAAAATCAAAATATTCAATAATTCCATGGATTATGACTAAATAGATCTGGTTCTCAAATGAAATGGCAGTTTTTAGGCTCAAACTGTCGGTTGTCAGGTTGTGTGGCACGCTACAGTCGCGTTAGTGTATGAGTTCTGTCAGTCTTGGATGTCTCCAGACATCCAATGCGGTTTATTGATAAAAGAATGACAGCTGTTATAGAAAAGAAAAAAAACTTAAACAATTCTGCATAAAAGTTGAAATTCAAATTTTTTTTTTCATGAAAAAATCTTTAAAGTACTATCTATCGATTGTACCTCATTGAAATATGAACTTATTTAAAGGTATCGGAAATGCCTTCCACCTTTTCTGTTTTAATAAGGCTCTTGTTAGAAAATGTACTTTGATTTATTTTAGTCTATTAGTCTTTTTCTTACTCATGAACCATTTTTCTTCAGCTGCAATAAAAGACTATACATTTTTACAAAAAACGAACGATTTTAAAGCAAATATCACGACATCGATACTATGATGGAATAAAATGAAAATGTAAATAACTAGTGGCAAAACAAATACTTAAAACTATTGACATTTTTAAAAATTATTGAAAAGTTGCTAAAATAATAGTTTTAGGCAAAAAAGCCCACTATTAATTAAATTTCCTGTAAGTCAGGGATGCATTCAGTAAGTGGAGGGTTTAGGTCGCATGCACTTTTTAATTGGACCACGGACCGCATAAAAAACATCTAGCAAGAAAATATTTTTATTTCTTTCTATATGATAATAAATAGATAATATAATGTAATGAAAAAGCGAATAAAGGATTTGATGAGAGATATTACATTAATTAAATACGTGTTTTAATATTTGATTTGATGTTTGCAATCAACAAGTCGAAAATAATTAGTGAAATAGTTTTTATTCCTTGATGGGTTTTTTTTTTACATATTCACGCCTAAAATTGTACACAAATATATGTTGATTCAAATAGGTTTGTGCATTTTATATATTATTTAGCAAAAGAGTCATCTACCTTATTTGATGCAGTTTTAAAGTGGAACAATAAATATCAATCAACAATATTTCTTTGGCAATAAATATCATAGATGTGGTTGCTGCATGTATGCTAGTATATTACTGAAAAAAGATCTGATCTCTTTGTCTGCAATAAAATAGAAAACATTGAACAAAATGTCATTATTTTTTATTTTTATTTTACTGAAGATGAATCATGTTCTTAGTTTTAGTCTGTTCATTAAAATCTGAACATATTTCAATTAAATTATCAGTTATATTTTTAGGGGGATAATGGACATATGATGAGGTACGCCAAGGTGTGTACATTCCTACTGCAAATGAACAATCTAGATGTTATAAAAAGATCAATATTGAAAACAAATATCACTGTATCGCTTTTCTAGTTTTTCCTTATTCAATTATCTCACAATTAAAATGATAAGGTAAGAGTGCTTCTTTATGAATAGCATTTCCTAAATGCATTCGTTTTTCGTATCCAGGCAGACTCTTGAATCCTCTTCCTTTGCAAATCAAATCAATCGTTAAACAGACTTCACGGCATCTAGATTCTAATGGTTCCTATTCAGAGAAGCAGAGAGCGAGGAAAATCAATGTACCGGCGTTTCATTTACTGGGATGGGGCCTAATGAAAAAGAATCGCCAAAAGTGAGGGTTTTCTTGTTCTGTACAAAAGAGAGTATAGAAGAGTAAGAGTGGTCCACATGCATAAATTGTACAATCAAGTGGAATACCTTGAGGTATATTCACTTATACTAAGTATTCAAGTACCGTAATTTTTTACCTTTAATCTACAGAATCCTAATTGTCTTCAAGAAAAAAAATAAAACTCGTAAGATCCAGAGTTACTCATACTAAGTGGAGAAAGATTCGCTCTGGCTCTTCAACTTACCAAATTACCAATTCATGTTTTCCTTTTTATACCCTTGGCATCAGATTAACAAAATGTTTTTTTAGTTTCAAATAGAGTTTTTAATGCCAAAATTATATTACAAAAATGCTATGGATTTAAGATGATGAAAACCCAGAAATAGATGTTCATTTAATAACCATAGTGAAAACAAAAGAAACGTCATTTTCATTTCCAATCTTCATATTTGATAAAAGGACGAAAATCTTAATGAGAATCATTGTTCATTAGTAATTTAAAATTAAAAATGATCTTTAATAAGCCAATCTATAAATTATTTCCACGCCTTTTATTTTTCAATCAACTTAACTTCTCAGACAAATGACGGGCGTGGCATTTTGTGTAATTTTGTAAAAATCTCGTTTTCCTTCCATTTTACGCAGGTGTTATGATTCTTTCTTTATATTTAGAAGATTATTTATTTTTCTTTGGCGCAAAATCTCTTTTTCACGTTATTTTAGTAAAAACAGTCTTTAAATTATTGATGTTTTTATAAAGTGGATTTTCACGAAGCGCCAGTAAAAAAAAATATCGACATTTTATATAGAATAATCCACAATCCATGTCCCGAATATTTAAGGGCTTTCTTAAACAGGTAATTAAGGCATTAGGCGATTGATGGCCGAGTGACTAACGCTTTAGCACTCGGTGCCACAGCTTTGGGTCCCGGCGGTGTAATGGATGTTTGCAGTGGTTCGGAATCCACTTTAAGCCGTTTGTCCCGGTCTAATAGGACTGTACAGTGTTGCTTATAGGGCTGACAACCTCACCCCGTGGAAAAAAACACCTCCTGTCTCGAAATCTGCCAGCAGACAGACGGCCATGGCCCATCATGGAGACTGTTGCGTCAATGAAGAAGAAGAATTATGGTATTATGTTGTTGTTCTAATACATAGACAATATCAATACATAGACAGCTAATCTTTATGCCAAAAAGCAAGGGCTGCACCGCTGTTACTCATTTAGCACTAAGGGGCAAGGGGCACGTGTAGCTTGAAGAATTATGGTATTAAAAATTAAAGAAAACTTTATTGCATACGGATAAGGTACAGCTAGGATATCACGTTTCATGGGGTAGATTACATGGAACTATAGTAAATATATAACAAATTTTTAGGATAATAAAACCAAACATTAACTCTTAGCTGAATAAAATTCTAAGTATAAACGATTTACTTTTCATAAATAATAATACATTTAAAAAAGGATATTTCAAGTTGTTAAATTAACAATCATTATTATTTTAGTACCAAATACTAAAATAAAATAAAATAATAAACTACTTCACATTCACAAAAAAAAAAAAAATACTTTTCGTTTACATGGGAAATCAAGTAATAAATAGAATAATAAGGCAATAACTACATTTTTTTTTCTTTATTTTGTCTGAATTTATTTGAGAAAAATTGTAAAATTATAATCTAAAATATATTACTATTTTAATTTAAATGTAAATTTCTCTGATGACTGAATATGTTTTTTTCATTATTTAATGGAATTTTAATAGCATGATTTGCCATTCAAATTCTCTCCAAAAATGTATAAATTTATTTAAACATTGCATATATATGAAAATTATGCTGTTTCACCTTAAATATTTATATAATAACTAGATTTTATGAATTACAGTTAGAATAATTAGTTACGAAATTAATCACTAATACAAATGATAAACTAATTGCATAAGATTTTTTTCATTTCTCTTAATCAAAGACTAAAGTTATTATGAACTTCGTTAGATGATGAAAAATATTATAACTGTAGCAACAAGAAATTTTCGAACTAAATTATCTACAAATGACTAATTAAATACTAAATATGTCATAAAGAAATTAATATGATTACAAACATTAACTACTTGCAACGAAAAAAAAGAGATTAATATTTATACAAAACAAAAATAAATTTTAAATTAAGAATTAAATAAAATAGCTTTGCATAAACTTTTAAAATTATTAAGAAATGGAAACATTTTAGATGTCCTGAAAAAAATTAAGTCTGAAATCTTTATCACTGTATATTTCAATATTATTTGGGAAAAAAACAGGATTTTTTTATTTAAGCGAATTTTAGAGACAGACAAATAATATTTTAAACTTTCTTTTACATACTATATGCTTGTTATTTCACAGGAAGTTTATTAAGCGCAGTTATAGTTAAGAATTTTTACTTGGATGAATATATTATACCGTGTATAGTAGTTACACTTTTTAATTAAAGGTTGGAAATCATTAAAAGTTTTGTAGTCTCACTTTTGTAAGAAAAGAAAACTCAATTTAAGTTTGGGATTCAAAAGCCTGAGGTAGGGAACAAATTAATTAAGGGGGAGTTAAAATACTGTTGTAAAATATGAATGAAGAAAAATTCAGAAAATAAAAAAAGCATTGAAGATTAATAAGAATCAATAAAATTCCTGCTAAAATAAATTTGGAAATAAAGAATAATTTTAAAAAATTACAATAAAAATATTTATTGAAACAAATTAAACGTTTTCAAAATTCATCAAACTTAACTTTTTATATCGTTCATACTTAATTTTTTATATCGTTGAAAAAGCATTGGTTTAGAATTACAGCATGGAAAATGTAAATAATATTTAATTATTATATCAGTTACAATCAATCTTATTTTATTTTCCATTAATGAAATGCTTTTAGATATTTTTATGTAAGCAGCAAATCAATTTTGTTAATAGTTTCTGTAAGTAAATCTTCATTGAAAATCGAATACGTTTTTTTGTAATAAAAGTAATTAATTTACTGCATTTGCTAAAAAATTAGAATTTAATTTTCACATAGTATAAATCATTTGGATTTTTTGATATTTTAAGGAAAATTATTTTTCTTTTCTGGTAGATGTTAAAAAAGAGCATTTTCTTTTAGTATAAATATAAGAACATTTTTTTAATACTGAATATTTACACAAATATGTATTTTTTATTATACATCTGGAACCTCATATTTCATGAGCCATCTACAGTTGAGTTATGGATATGGCATTCTGGAAGGACTTTCATGGATGACTTGTCTGTTTTGCGAGTTGAATGAAGGAAAACAGTAAAATATCCCACCAAGCATTTCTTCAATGCGATGCTATCATAAAAGACATCGAATCGCCTCCTTTCGGAAAGAAATCACTGTCTTGAATATGACTCAGTGAACTCCTGATCTTTTGCATGCCTTTCTGCATGACAACTGTATTTACGAATAGTGTAACTGTGCTTCATCCTACACACTTGCAAATGGACTTTCGTTAAGAAAACATTGACATGACACTTGCTGAAGGACATATTCAAAGAACTGAGATACTCATTACAATTATGAATATTAATGTGACTGAATCACATGCCTGTAAACTTCGTGAAAATGAAGGTGCATTCCACTCTGCAAAACAATAACAAGAATTTTATACTCCTAATAAAGACAAGAAATAATCCAATAGGCCTTTAGCAGAAAAAGTCATTGAAGAATGTGAATCTCCTTATGCCTCTCCAGTGGTCCCAATAAGAAACCAAACGGAATTTATCGTCTATATATAGATTACAGAAAGCTGAATACTATCCTTATTGCAGATTCCTACTCTTTATCATTCCTATCGAATGATCTGTTAAATGAGGCTAAGCCTACTTCTTTTATGTCAACAATTTATCGAATATCATCAAGTACGACTTCATACAGATAACCAAGATGAAACAGTCTTTGCAAGCTTCTTTAGAACTTACAATTTTTTTTGCACATGCCATTTGGTAAAAGAATAAATAAGGATAAATAAATTATATTTACCCTTATTTCCCCTTTTCACAAAGCTTTATTTTGAAAATGCAACTTCCAAAGCCGAAAGAAAAATAATGACGAGAGAAGAAAATTTCAAGAAAGGTGGAAGTTGAACAGTTTGTGTAGAAGTGAACAATAAGTTTAAGTGCTTAATTTACAAAGATTTATTTATGAAAAGTAATGAATCTTTAATAAGTTTAAACCAAACTGTTTATTAGCGAAACACTCAAAATCATTCACCGATCATTCTTTTTAGAATATGATAAAAACTGCCGAATTCGTTTGTCCAGAAAAGGTACAGGCCTTCCGAGAAATCTTAGTATCAAAATAAACAATGGCAGATAAATTATTGAAATGGCAGTTGACATCAGCTCACCACAATTACAAGAAATATCTACCAAATTCCAGCTCTTTTCAATTGCGATTGATGAAAAAATTGCAGAAGTTGCTGTTTTTTTTCCCGTTGTAGCGATAATAACATGAGGCAGTTACCAAAGAATTGTTGGAAATCTTTCCTGTTAACGGAACAATTGGTGAAGATATTTTTAATGTCGTTTGAAGTTGTTCGTTCCTCTTGGCAAGCTAGTTTCTGTAACAACTTACGGAGTTAAATTGATGACGGCTGAAACTAAACAATTTGTGTCAAGGCTGACAAAGAAAAAATTACATGAGTATCGAGATAAATTGAAAATGAGAGCTTTTTATTGCCTTATTCATCAACAAATTAATTGTTTAAAATTGTTAAAAATGGACCAAGTGCTTAAAACAGTTACAAAAATAATAAATTTTATTCGATAAAAAGCATTTAACCATCGCCTATTTACTTTTTCCTTAGAATCCGAATTCGAAGATCTTTCTTATTACATAGAAGTTCCTTGGTTTTCCTGCCACAAAGTCCTAAAGGCATTTATGTGCTTTTGGTGGAAATAATATTATTTCCACAAATGTGAGATGAAAACAACAAACATTTATCAGTTATGTTAAGATGAATTGTGGTAGAAGACCTCCTTTTTAACAGACATCAGAATATACTTAATATTACACTGCAAGGCAAAGATTAATTAATAACGAACATGCACAATACAATTGCAAGATTTGTAAAAGGCTTTAAATTGGTACAAAAAAATCATTTGCAAAAGAACGTTTTAATGTATTTTCAAAATTTTTATGATTTGAAGAAGTTAGAAGAAATGCTTTCTCTTTAATTGTATCTTTTTCTTCTGAAGTTGCAAAAGCTCCAATTTCAATACTACTGGAATTAACTGGTTTTCAGAATGATTCAATTTAAAAAAATATCGAGAAGTAGGAACTCGAAAAATAAATTCTAATTTAGGTGAAGGTTATCCGAAATTAAAAATATGCTGTACAAATTGTATGCCTTTTGGAATACCTTCCTATCTGAACAATTGATTTCATGCATGAAATTAAATAAAGCGGCTTACAGACCAAGAGTAACTGATGAATATCTATCTGCCATAATAAAGATTGTTTGTTTTCAGTCTTTGAATCCATATTTGGGAAAACTAGTAAGAAGAAAGCGCTGGCAAAAACAAATTTTAGTTTGTTAATATGTACATCACATATAATTAATGTGTAAATAAAAGCAATACCATATCAATTGTATATCATTGAATTGAATTCACTAAACTACATAGTATGTTTTAATTACTCTATCAATATTCCTGCATTTTCATCTCAAAATAAAAATTTTTTAAAAAATTGTTAGTGTCCTGTGATTTGCTTGAATCTTGCAAATCGCATTAAATGGCTCGTTATTTAAATGAGTTTGACATACGAGACCTAAAAGAATGAAATACAGAGAATCGAGTCAATTTCGAACAAAAATACAAAAAATAATGTTTTTAATAAAAATACTAATTAATATATTTAAAATATTTCAGTTCAATGTATATATAACATCATTAAATACTTCATAAAAATCTCGTAAGATTCTGAACATTATTACAACAATTACGACTATTATCGTATAACAATGTAGCAAAAAAATAAAATTTTTCCAGCAATTCATTTGAAAGTTTTGAATGCACAAATTCAAGATTCTAATATCTCGTGATAAAATAGCTGCATTTCTAATTCTAATGACTCTAGAAACAAACTCGAAACTGTTTTTGAAAATTTAGGGTCTCTTCTAAAATAAAACAATCATAATAAAATACTTTTTTACGTATTTCTTTTCTGACAAAGTTCACGATTTGTATCTTGGCAGGTACCTATCATGCTCACAATGCTGCATTATACGAGTATATGACAGTTCTTTACATGCAGTTCGTACCAAACTAAGAATGATGCGTGTTCCAATGCTGTACACGATGTTTACTAATTGACGCCTTCACCCCTTTTGACAAGAAGAGAAGCCCTTCGCACCCCTTGCGAAACTAATTCTCCCAAATCAAGCAAGATTAAATTACAGCAAACCAATCGCAGATGAATTAGTCGCAACAAAGCTAATAGCCCGCCTGAAACTTCCCAACAAAGTAACGCCAAGAGCAGACTGGAGCCTCCGAATCGTAATTAAGCTATATTCTTTTCCCCAAATAAGCAATGGGTGGGTGGAGGCAATGGGTGGGTGGAGGAAGGAAGATGCAAATGTTGATTAATTAGCTTCACTTAAATGACTAGACGTTGTTCCATGAATCACCATCATTAGCTCATCACTCAAACTCCAAACTAGGAAAGATTGGCCTCGTGTTTGCCTTTTTATTTTATCTCTTTCTCGTTCACTCAGGGAGTTCTAAAGTGGTTTCTTTGAAATGGCTCACAGCTGAGTTCTAATTCCGGCTGGAAGTTGAATTTTCGTTAGCCGACTGAGTTTCATTTCGTTCCCCTTGCAAATTCGTGAGAGTAATTAACAGAGTCACGGAGAAAAAAGTTGGTTAAAATTTTCGGAAAAATAAGTCCATGATTCTTAAGAGTATTTTTTTTTTTTTTTTTTTTTTTTTTAGATTTACAACAATTAAATGACTTGGGGAAAGTTTTGAAAAAAATTTGTAAAACACTTTGTTAGTACTAAATAGTTATAAGAGTTTTACCTCAAAAAGCTTATAAGCAAAAATTAAAAAAAGGATAAACAATTCATTAAAACATTTCAAAGCCGTCAAAAGGAGAATTAATTTTTTTTGAAATTCAAAATTTAAAGTTAAATTTAATTAAAATTTAAAATTTAAATTCAAAATTTAAAGTTAAAATTAAATTTATTTAAATTTAAATTTTTAAAAAATATTCTAATTATTAATTAAATTAATGCTTTAGAATATTTTTGAATCTGAATAACTTTATAAAGTACATTTATCAATTAAGATAAGTTGTCTATTTTTGAGAGCTGCTTATTTAAGCCCAATGCTTATTCTTCGATGGGTGTTTTAAAATCTAATTTGATAGTCACTAATTATTAATGCAGATTTTTCTATGGTTATAAAATCATTTGTTTTCAGATAACAAGTTCCATTATCACTCATTTTGTGAAAAATTAATAGAGCTGGCAATTCTATATACAACAAATTTATTTATTTATTTAATTGCACACATAAAGAAATTTTCATAATTACAGTTAAACCATTGCTGAAAATCATATAATTTATTTTTACGAGATAAGATCTTAAACAAGTTGTTACATTTAAAACTTTTGCAGATTAAATAACCAAATTAAAAATATTTCTATTCACAGTATAAAGAACCGCATACCCACTGAACTTATTTAAAATGAAACTTTATAACGAATAAAATGAATTATCTGTTACATTTTGATGGATGAATACTAAAACTTCTCTTTCACTATTTTAAAAAGATTTGTGTAATTAAAATCGCAACTATTCAAAAGCCATGAATAAATGATATTGTAATATCCCAAAACGCCAACTTCCCAACTTCTTGAAGTTGGTGACAATTACGAACAATGACAAATGTATACGTTCTAAATATAATTCCCATTTCAAGATATACTACAATACGAATTCATATACATATATTTTTAAACCGTTTGTTATCCACAAAGACAATAACCATATGGTAATGATTGCGAAACTTTTCACCCTAAATGTAACATATTCCAAAAGCTGAAGTTTTAACGCATATTACAAAAGATTGTTGTAGATTTTTAACAGCAATACATCTTCAACCATGATGTTCATCAAAGCATCAAATGCATTCATTCCAAGCGTCAAACAAATTCTGTGTTTTTCGAAGGTTTACAAATATACCGCTCAAATTTAATAGAATGCTGGAATGATTAATTGCTCGAAAATACTTTTCCCCAACCACTGCACAATGTATGGTCCCTTTCTTTTTATTTTTATACCAATGATTTTCGATTATAAATTTCCGAGTTTGAATTCAATTGAGCGAGTTAATATCTTCCAAGTCACAAAAGAGAGAACCAACGGAAAAAGATTCCATTCAGTGATTAGTGCGAACAAAAGTTTGTTCGCCAAAAAGCCAATAAGGTATCGAACATTTCTTAATTTTTGTTCTTTTCCTTCGTTAATACTTTTCGTTTTTGTAAAAGATATCGAAAGCAAATTTTGTTCTTTTTTTTTTTTTATTGACTATTATTATTATTCCTTTCCATCGTGCAACGCGAAGGGAATAAGACAGAAAAATTAATTTTATAGGAAGATTAAAGACACAAAAGAGTCATTCAGATATTTTTCGCTGGCATGCACCAAATTATTGTTAATGAAGTCGAAATCTTCCCCAAAACAATTGTTAAAAAAGACTTTCACAGTGTTGGTGGAGAGAATTTAGGTTCGGCAAATGAAATCGGAACATCAAATCCCAGCGCGGAAAACACTAGACCATGAAATAAATGAGGTTTGCTCCGTAATTTATTATAAATTAAAAGGGTAATTAAATTTTTTAGGGAAGAGATTTGGGAATTTTAAATGCTTCCCTTCAAAGTAAATGGAAAATTCATTTTAACTCAAGTAGGACTTAAGAAGAAAATTGCGTTAATTGTTCTTGGTTGGTTTTGGTTTGCAGGGAATGTTCATTTGCAATGAGAATTAAAAATATCTTGTACACCCAAATCCTCTATAAATTTCCAAACTTTTTGAGATGTGTATGTAGAGGTGGATTTCTAATTTTGAATTTTTTATTTTTATTCATTTAAAACAATACTAATACTTATGCTCGTATGAACAAACTATGGGTGAGATTTCTTAATGCATACTATATTTTCTGCATTTTAACGTTTAATTTTTATATGCAGTTAATATTAAAAGCATTTATAAAGGAAATTATTGGCACTGTATTATTTCTACTGATAAGAAACTATATTATTTGATCAATTACATTTTATCGTAGTTTAATATTTAAAGGTTAATGCAACATACATTTAAGTTTATTTCTTTGTTATGACTAAACATGATGAGCGGATTGTATATCTTGCAAATGGCTTAAATAAGATTTTTTTATCATGATAAATATGATGTGTTAATTCACGCTTTTTCTAAATGAGAAATACTAAATCAACAACACTTTGAAAAGGAAGTAAGAAGAAAGCACATTTAAACATCTGGAGAGGTAAATAAAAGACGCAGCATCTGAAGTAATTAGCAAATCATTTGTACATTGATTTTTAGATGGTTTTTATTTCATGGGTCTGCCTACTTGTGATGAATATATAAATAATAATATATTACTGGAAGGCGTGTTTCTTTCCTATT